>JBBPBX010058471.1:0-22092 GCA_038048925.1 Garcialebias charrua
CCCTCACGTTAAGAGTTTGGGTGTCATTCTTGATAGCACTCTCTCTTTTCACTCTCACATCAATAGTATCACCCGGTCTGCTTATTTCCACCTTCGAAACATCAACCGTCTCCGTCCATCCCTCTCTCTGCACTCTGCTTCCATCCTGGTCCACAGTCTGGTCACTTCTCGAATTGATTACTGTAACTCTCTCCTTTTTGGTCTGCCTCACAAATTAACCCGTAAGCTTCAATTGGTTCAAAACTCAGCTGCCCGCATTGTTACCAAAACCCCCTCATTCCACCACATCACCCCAGTTTTGCAGCAACTCCACTGGCTTCCAGTCACATTCAGAATTCAATTTAAAATCCTGTTATACACTTTCAAGGCTATTCATAGCCTCGCCCCTCCTTACCTGTCTGATCTCCTGCACATTACCACCCATTCACGCTCCCTTCGTTCTTCCTCTTCCATCCACCTTAACGTGCCTCTTGTCCGCCTCCGCACCATGGGACACAGAGCCTTTTCTCACTCTGCTCCCCAACTCTGGAACGCTCTTCCCCCAGACATCCGTAACATTGACTGCCTTCTGACCTTCAAATCAAAACTCAAAACTCATCTGTTCAAGTTAGCCTTCTCACTTTAATTTTTCTTTTTTATGTAGTTATTTTATATATTTTCTTTTTTTGTGTGTTTTTTAATTGATTTTAATTTTTCTTTTTACCGGTATATAGTTATTTTATACTGTTTTTATTGTGTTTTTAATGCTGTGAAGTGTCCTTGAGTGTTTTGAAAGGCGCTACCAAATAAAATGCATTATTATTATTATTATTACCAGCGACTACGCCTCTCCTTCCCCAACCTTCGAATCCACACTCCCTATATATTTCATAAAGGGACCCCAGATGTTTTGAAACAGTGATTGTTTCCCCTTTATAATGTAAGTAATTTTTTCCATTGGTAAAGTTGTGGACATCTCATTAATCCAGTCACTGAACCATGGCTTACTGGTACTCTTCCATGTCAGTGCTATGACTCTCTTTGCAAGCAGTAAGCACAGATCCATAGCGTTGATTATTTTCCTGGACATATGATGTCTATTAGGGTAAAAGCCTAAAATGAACAGTTTAGGGTCAAGTTCTACCTTTATACCCAGTATACTCTCTAGAGCTTGTTTAATCTCCCTCCAGAATTGTTGAACTTTATTGCATTTCCAAATGCAATGGATAAAAGTTCCCTTTTCCTCACCACATCTGGTACATAAGTCTGGAATGGCACCATTGTATTTATGAAAGCTGTTCTGGTGTCACGTACGTCCTCATCAGCCATTTATATTGCAATACTCTCAGGCGTGTGTTGGTAGTTTGTGTTTGTGCTTTAGCACACATCTCTTCCCAGACCTCAGTTGGCAAATTCTCCTGTAGGTCTTCCCTCCATGCATTAAGTCTCCTTAAAGATGTTTCGGAGGACTCGTCTGTTAACATGCTGTATAAATGGGAGATTATTCCTTTTCTGGAGTGGTTTTTTGTCATTTCAATTTCCAAGGTGGACAGTGGGGGAACAAACTCGCACTGATTTTGAGATAATCTAATAAAATTTCTCACCTGTAGGTATTTAAAATAATGTTTATTTGGAATATCATATCTGGCAGTTAACTCTTCGAAGGACATCAGGACCCCATCATCTGACTCCCCAAGGTTTCCTATTGTTTTTAAACCCTTTTCAGCCCATTTCCTAAAACCCAAGTCTGCCCTGCCTGGAGGGAACAGTTGATTACCCCATATTGGACTAAAGCGTGACAAGGGGGATGAACCACCTAAATATTTATTAACCTGGTACCAAACTGAAATCATATTTCTAACTATAGGATTTCTTGTTTTTTTTTTAAATGTTTAACTTTTGCTGAATATATGTATTGAGGTAGAGGGAGAGGAACAGAAGACCCCTCAATATCCATCCAAGGTAGAGAGGAATCATCTGTAAAATAGTACATCACAGTTCTCAACTGAGCTGCCCAATAGTACCAAAGTGGATTGGGGCACTTGAGTCCTCCTCTATCATACGGTAAGTACAGGAGTGATAAGCGTAGTCTCGTCGTCTATTATTCCATAAAAACCGTGTGAAAATATTCTTTAGAGATAAAAATAAATTGGAAGGAGGCGGCAATGGGATATTCTGAAACAAATACAGAAGTCTGGGCATTACATTTGATTTAAGAACATTAATTCTTGCTATAATTGACAGGGGCAAGTGGTTCCATCTATCTATAGATGCAGTTATTGATTATACCATTGGTTTATAATTAACCTCGACAATGTGACTTATATAAGGTACTATCCTAATCCCCAGATATGTAAAACAGTCTACCTTTTTAAATTGGAAAGGATTCCCGGCATTATTTCTTTCTTCTGAATTAAGTAACATTAATGAAGATTTGTCTTTATTTATATCCTGATATACTACCAAACGTATTTATTAAATCTGACAAGGCTGTAATGGAATTTTCAAGTTTTTCCAAAAAAAGAATGATGTCATCAGCAAACAAGGCAATTCTGTGTTCCATTTGGCCTATTGTTATGCCAGTTATATTTTTATGAGATCGCACCGCAATGGCAAATGGTTCAATTGCTAGAATAAACAATAAAGGTCTCTAAACTCTGCATTTTAGCCAAGGTTCTAGAAAAACTGATAAACTCTCAGATCAAAAACTATCTGGACTCATTTAACATCTTACCTCTTCATCAATCTGGTTTCAGGAAAAAACACAGCACAACAACTGCTTCTCTGAAGGTTCTGAATGATGTTGTTGAAGCATTGGATGCTAAGGACTATTGTGCTGCACTTTTCTTAGACCTGTCTAAAGCTTTTGACACTGTGGATCATAACATCCTGTGTCATAAGCTCTCAGAAATCGGTTTCTCTGATCACACCATCGGTTGGTTTTCTAACTATCTTTCCAATCGGAGGCAATGTGTTCAACATAACGGTACTTTTTCCAGCTATTTAACAGTTAAAAATGGTGTACCACAAGGCTCAGTTTTAGGACCCACTCTCTTTACAATCTACATAGCTAATGTAGGTCACTGCATCCCTGATGCATCCTTACATTTCTATGCTGATGATACAGTTGTTTATTGCCGAGCTAAAACAGTAGCTAAGGCTTTCCAGTTACTGCAATCCGCTTTTGACATCATCCAGTCAGATTTGTTCCGTCTCAAACTTGTCCTAAATGCTGATAAAACAAAAGGGATGTTTTTTTCAAATAGGAAGGCGGTTCCAGCAGATCCTCCTCTGATTTTATCTTCAAATGGTGTACCTATCGAGTTTGTTGATTCCTATAAATATCTGGGTATCCTGATCGATTCACATCTCTCTTTTAAACTCCACGTGGAAAACCTAGTGAAGAAACTGAAAGTTAAACTGGGTTTCTTTTTCAGAAACAGATCATGTCTATCACTGAATGTTAGGAAACGCCTTGTATCTGTGACTTTCCTTCCCTCCATTGATTACGGTGACATTCTCTACATGAATGCTCCTACAAGCACCCTGCGGATGTTGGATGTTGTCTATCATGGTGCACTAAGATTCATAACTGGTTGTGATTATCGTACCCACCACTGCACCCTGTATTCACTGGTTAACTGGACATCATTAACCTCACGCAGACTCTTCCACTGGTACATTTTCATCTTCAAATCACTTCTTGGTCTGCTGCCCTCATACATCTCCTCCTACATGTCTTTGCGTGAGTGCAGCTACAGCGTGCGCTCTCAGGACATGATTACCTGCAGTGTTCCGTCAGTGAGGACTGAACTTGGAAAAAGGGCCTTCTCCTACTCCGCTCCTGCTTCATGGAATATCTTACAAAAAGATCTGAAGCTCTCGACCTTGACTTCTCTATATGGTTTTCAGAATCTGTTGGAATCCTGGCAAAAACCAATGCAGATTTGTTCCTGTCTTTGATTTTATACGTCTACCTGTTTTGCTAGTTTTTTGCTAGTTTTTTGCTACTTTGTTAAAAGGAGGAGTGTGTATGTATGTATATGTGTGTATATGTGTATATATATGTATGTATATGTATATATATATATATATATATGTATATATGTATGTATATATGTATGTATATATATATATATGTATATATATATATATGTATATATATATATATATATATATATATATATGTATGTGTGTATGTATGTGTATGTATGTATATATATATATATGTGTATGTATATACAGTATATATATATGTATATATGTATATATGTAATGTATGTATATGTATATATATGTATATATATATATATATATATATATTTTTTCTCTCTCTTTTGTTTTCTATTGTTTATTGTTTGATTGTTTATTGTTTAAGGAAATTCTACCATTACTGTTCATTGTTCTTTAGTTTTAGCAGGTCGCTTTCGTAAATGAGCCCATGAGGTTCAAAAGATTTACCTGACTAAATAAAGGTTGAATGAAAAAGGGGAAAGGGGGCCCGGGGCCCCCCTGCCTGCATCCTCGCTTGATTTTGAATGGTTTTGATACCTTTCCATTTGTTACTATTTCAGCATAAGGTTCATTGTATAGAAGTTTAACCCATCGACAGAAATTGTCTCCACAACCAAATATTTTTAATATCTCAAATAAATAGGGCCATTCAACTCTATCAAATGCCACATTCCCACCAAACGCTTTTCGCGCATCAAAAATGCTCCTACCGCACTGTTTTGGCTGATTGTCAACAGATGTCTGTTCACACAGAACGCGGCTGCAGACGCGCAGTGGGAGCAGCGTCTGCCTCCTTTTCCTGTCCTTTTTTCTTTTTTTTCGTACACCGGGCAGATAAAGATCAGCTGTACGTGAGCCTCGTTACTACTTGAGTGGGTTTTCTACGAGCCGAACTGCAGCTCCGACAGTCTTTGTTGAGATTAAAACGTTTTTTTTATGTTTGGGGTGATTGTAAGCTCGAGCGGACAGCGGTAACTGTAAAAATGCCAAGTTTCTTACCGGAGGCTGGTGTTTTCATGGAGGCTCGTTGGGTAAGTTTAAAAAGTCCATAAAATGTCCCGTTCTGTTGCGTCATCACATAGCAGAGTCTCTCCCGATTGGTTGCTGCTAAGCTGCGGGCTGCCGAAGTAGGTCAAGGTTCATTTAATTGAACTCCGACAGTCGCTGCTCGGAGGCGACGCGGGCGCGGAAAACGGCTGCCGCTCACTGCCGCGCTGCTTGAACTGCTGTAGACGCGCCGCGTCACGCTGCGCCGCGCCAAGATGCTCGGCCACATAGACTTTCAATGTAAAGTGGCTGCTTCGGCTGCGCGATAAGCGTTTGGTGGGAACGTGGCATAAGGTGTACCCTCAGCTTCAGAGGGTTAGAAATAGTCCAGTTGTTTTCATAAATATATGTTTAAATAATTTTGTTTTTTTTACTATGTGTGGCTTTTCTTTTACATTTTCTGTACAAACAAAAACACACTCAAACACAAATCATTGCCACAGTAAAGCATGAATTTGGTAAAAGTTACAAAATAAGTGACAAGAAAAGGGGAAAAATTACTAAAAACATTTAAAAAAGTAAAATTGCAACCCACTAATTACCAAACTCAGTGGTGTGGTTGATGTGTACAGAAAGACACACTTCAAGAGATCAGACATACACACATTTGATCACAATGCAATAAAATGCAATAAAATGCACATACCATACAGGTTTATACCGTAGGATGTATTTATATTTTATGTGCATACAAATACCTCTAAATGTATTGCTGAGTTGTTTGATTTGCCTTAAAGCTTCATTTTGACATTTAAGCTGTCGGTTTCCTCTCCCAGCAGCCCACATTAAATCATTAAACCTGCTGAAGACACTGTTATTTTTAAGGCCGGTTGTAATAAGACTACTGTGTCCAGATGGAAAAGCCTGGCCCCAAAACAACTGTTGTACTCGTCTCTCTTTTTGACATTTTCATCAAGCCTCTGTGGCATTTCTTTAGTTTAGAGAAACAGAGAGAGAAACACTGGCCTGCTGTATTTCAACACCTCTGCAAGAACATATTATTTACCAGTTGCTGCTATTGAAACACACAGTTACTAACACAAGTATAGACAAAGACTACGTTTAACCTCCAGGTTTTATCCTGGTTTTTAAACAGTTCCCTACTTTATGAATAAACCAGAAGTAATCCTGTTAAGTGGCTCTCTGCTGCATGTTAAGAGCAAATGGAAAGAGCTTCCCCGTGGGATCAATAAAGTATCACATTACTGTAAATGACATGGTTCATAAGTTCTTCCTGTGTGACAGACAGTGAGCTAGTTGTGTCAGAGCCGGCAGCTGAGCTCCAGGTGTCAGTTTCATGCAGATGTTGTTGCCCTCTGCACATTACATTTTGTGCACAATATGGTTAATTGCTATTACAAACACGAACACGCACAAAGTGGCATTTAGCTCCAGGTGTCAGTTTCATGCAGATGTTGTTGCCCTCTGCACATTACATTTTGTGCACAATATGGTTAATTGCTATTACAAACACGAACACGCACAAAGTGGCATTTAGTCTGTCATTTATCACACAGAAACCCTAAAAACAACCACTTCACGCACTTGAGCTGTATCTGCGTCGATGATGAGAGTCGTGTGTGTGTGACACATTCAGACAGACACGCTGCTTTCACAGACACACATGGCAACCCGTGACTGTTCTCCTGTGAAAGTGGTTTGGGTTTGGGGGCACAAACAGCTTAGCCATGTCGTGGAAATGACTTGCTAACAGATGCCAGGCTCTGACTGAGATACAACGTCCTGCAGGCAACGTTTAGAATAGAATGGATCCCTTTATTTGCCTTTCTTTGCTCATCTCTCTTTCATGTCGCTCCCCCTCTTGATGTCACTTAGTGGCGCAAAAAAAAGAAAAAAAAAAGAATGACCACTGATTATGATTCATGGCTCCACATCAGGCGTCAAACAGTTTTGTCATGTTTTAAAAAAGTTGCTTATTGAAAACAATAATCAATAATTCTTTTTTTGTCTTTCTTTGTATATTCAGGATGGTAGAGTACTCACTAGACCTGCAGAACATCAACCTGTCGGCCATTCGAACGGTTCGGGTTCTTCGACCACTGAAAGCCATCAACAGAGTCCCAAGTGAGAGCAATTTAAAGTACAAATCTTTGCAGCGCATATTTGTTTTCAACTTTGTTGGCCATATTGGCTAAATCCCATTTCCTTGGTGTAACAATTTTGGTTATTTATTTATTTATTTGAAGCATTTAAAAATGGTAGTGGATTAAAATACTGTCACTGTTGAGCAAATGCTTACATTTGTCATCATTTTAGATTTTGTCTAAATTACCTCAATTGGCCATCTTTCATTTTAAGGATGGGTAACAAATGAAAAATGCCAAAAAGAGCTTGTACTTGCACTTGCAAAGTTTACTTATTTAAAAAAGAAATGTCGTTATTTTCTGTAAAGTCGTATTTTTTAATTACCGGTACAAGGTTTCTGCCCAGCGGTGATAATATTTTGCTGAAAAATGCCTTCAGGTGACTCTACCATAACTTTATGTACACAGAGTCAAGATCAATACGGTGTCAATACTGATTCTTTTGTTTGCAACAGACACTCAGTGCTTGTTAAAAAGAAAGACAGCTACTTCGTAAAAAAAAACTCTGAGCTATTCCTTTATAATAATAATAATAATAATAATCACTTGTTTTTATGTCTGTCTCGCCACCACAACCTGCACGCTTTAGTGCCTGTTATCTATGCAGCCTGTCAGTTCACATAAATGCTCTTTCCTGAAAAAATCATGCAAATGAATTTCATTTGTACTGTATTTCTGCCAGTTTCCTGCATCCTCATGCCCACCTTTTCCTGACAGGCATGATTAAACTTTCATATTATGCTTGATCACACAGTCAGCTCAAACCTTGGGTCACAGCTTTATCAGATTTTCAAAACGCCCATTAATGCCACATCACTACTCAGAGTGTGACCAAATCGCCATCCCTCTCATCTAAAACTCAGTCATTGGACAAACTTTCTGACTCTTATTGATTTATTTGTCCTGCTGCAGTAACTGGCTGCTCCCAATCATTGAAATCAGCAATTAGCTTTATTTAGCAAAGTTCATCCTGCTGTCTTGGCTTTTTTTTTTATATGTGAAGCTAGGAAATCTTTAGCTGTCACTGTAAATTTGATGTAATTGAGTTACCAAAAATAAACAAATGTGACTTTTGTTACTATAATCACATAAGAAGGTGACGTATCAGTCATAATCAGTCAAATCTTCACATCTCTGATAGATTCAATTCCTTTAAGGAATTCATATCAGCTGCTGCCCTTCAGGCCAGAGTTTCAGACTGAGTTCACCCTAAGAAATGACACAGCTGTAGTTGTTTTGGTCAAACCTAAAAAAACAGTATGCACAATCTCAAGTATTGTAATACAGGGGGTCCCCGACTTACGAGCGAGTTCCGTTACTACGACTATCTCGTAAGACGAAAATCTCGTAAATCGAGGACTTCCTTTTTTTTTTTTTGTATATACAGCACGAGCCGCCACTGAACACGTACATGTGCGGTAATGAACAGTTACCAAGCATTTAACTATCCTAACACTTTAAAACACTTTAAAACATTTATAAAAAATATAAAAAATTAATTTCTTACTTTGAAAGCCGTTTCTCTGCGGCGTTCGACCATCCATCCAAACGAGCTGCCCGCAGCTGCACTCGTTAGCTGTTGTTAGCTCCATGTTAGCTGCGCTCGTTAAAATGTCAGTTCATCAAAAGGGTGTCGGCGCTCGCTGTTTCTCCGCGTTAGCTTGGTGTCCCCCGACATCTTAGGCTGCAAGGCGGACATTGAGGCGAGCTCCCAGCCGCAGATGGCCTCTCCGCGGCCTGTCGGCTTGGTGTCCCCGCCAGCTTAGCTCCGCTTAGCTCCGCTTAGCTTAGCTTCGTTAGCTGCGCTCGATAGCATGTCGGGCGGCGTAGTAGGAGTGATCGCGGAGCGATCCGTGGCTGCTGCTCCGGGCCTGAGACGTCCACAGAGTTCAGAGTGTTTCCAGCTAATTTATCCTATGAGGCATCCTCTTATGGGAGAAACAGTCATCCAAAGCCAGCTGCCGAGTGCCGATAATGGCGGATCTCACTTGACCGCACTTGGGGACCATAAAATGGCGGACACGGATGCATTTCCGGCCGGAAGACGTGCAAATACGCTTCAAATTGTAATAAAACATAAAAATAAAAATTTTACTTTATTTTTAAAGTCATTTAAAACAACCACAGCTGCAACAAAGTGTTGTACACATGAAATTAAGAACATTTAATCACACACACACAAAAAAATTATTTCATATTTTTATTAAATATGATAACCTCATAAGTCCGGAACCTCGTAGGTCGATGTCCTCGTAAGTCGGGGACTACCTGACTGAATGTCATGCTCACAGTGTGTGATGTGAAACACTCGCAGATGTTACCATATCAAATTGTAGGTCAATATCTGTAAAATTGTCAGGGCTATAGTCATTTTCATGTTCTACCAGACAAAGAGTTGACTCCAAAAACTGTGCTTCAAGTTTCAGGCTTGGTTTATTTGTCATATGCAGATCAACACAACAAAGCAACGAAATGCTCAGGACAAGAAGAAACATCTTGACTCGCCAAAAAACAAAGCAACAACAACAAAAAATACCAAAGCATGCAAAAAAATTACAAAAAGCAAGACACCAAACGTGCAAAAGAAATACATTTACAGCAACATGGTCCCATTCGCACCATGGTACTGTTAGCTGTGTGGTTCTGCCAGCTGCGTGGTTTTGTTAGCAGCGCGGTACCGTTAGCAGCATGATAATAATAACGACCATGGCAACTGCCTTTCCTGACTGCCCTCCAGAACCAGGTCTGGCAGACACATAGAACATCCAAGGTTTCCCAGCGAAACCGACAGATCCATAGAGTTCGGTCCATGAGGCAGATGGATGGTCATGGAAACCGCCACCATGACATTCTGGAGTCTGAGCCCAAGGCTGGAAAGGGGCTGGGAACTGATCCACGATGACACCATGGCAAGTCAGGGACACACAAAACTCAAAGTGCATCACGGTCATACCCGTATTGTGGGTGTGCAGTGTAGGCGCAAAAAAGTTAAAACAAAAACAACAGGGACGATAAAAAGAGCGAGTCAAAGCGGAGCTCCCATCAGAGCTACCATTCTGCAGTGCACGTGATGTCACGTTCATTCAAAACGCAACATTTAAAAGAATTACTTTGTATATTGTGCAATTTTAAAGTGCTCAGAATATGTGTTGGGGATCACTCTCAGCTACTACCACAACAAATTATAGGCAAATGTCTGTAAAATTGATGTGTTTTTTTTGCAACGAGCAGCAATAATTATGTGTTCACAGAATACAGTATTACTGTGAGTGCCCATCATTTACTAATATTGTCCTTTATTTTTTGCTCTCTTTATTTCTTTGGTTGTCAGTTTCTGCCAATCTAATGAACATTAGCACAAACTTTTCTCCATCGCCCAATTCCACACGTTTAGATGAACGAGCTGCTCTCCTGGTGAAGCCTCTCAGTAAACACTCTGCTCAGTCACTCGAGGCAGCCTCGGCAGCAGCAAGTGGTCTGATTGGACGTTGTGTGCATCAAAGTGTGTTTCAGAGGAAAAGTGTGTGCAGGTTGTAAACAAATCTGCTCATTTTGAGATGGTTACACGTCAAATTACGAATCTTGGAGACTCAAATAGTCAGTATAAGCATAAATGATGTGCAGCAGACTCAGGCTTCATAAATTCATATATTTATATGCTGCAGATGCCCGCACAGGCTTTGTTTATGCACCACCCAATGCTTTTTGTTGTTGTTTTGTTTTGTTTGCCTTGCTCTGGTCGCAAGCGGCAGCTTCTGCTTTTCCTTTCCCATCTTTTCCTCACCCTGAGTGGCTCTTTGTCTTGTCTGCTGTTCCTCGGCACTCATCTCTCGAACGCAAAGTGATTATGGATTTGGTATCATGGACAATCAACTCTATTGACAAGATTTTTTCTACAAAGCGACAAGGTCCGGGGGAGCCAGCTTGCCCGTCACAGACACACTCTGGTGGTTACGTGATGAATTCCTGGGGTGAGTGGAAGGTTATGTGTCTGTCAGTCCTGTCTGTGGAGGATGTCGAAGATGTTTACATAATTGGATTTATGGTGGAAGGAGCTTACTGTTCGGCATCTGTGGAGCATTGTTCTATCGGAAATTGAGGAAGACTTCAATGGTGATTACTGCCATGTCTAAGCTTCCGAGTCAGAGTGAGAGTTTGATCTGTGCCATGACCTCAATAAATCAGCTGCTTTACGAGCTTAACCGGAAGGTGGAGGCAATTTCTGATAATCGCAGGCCACCCGCAGGTTTTGGGACTCGTCAGCGTGGTGGAATCAATCTGGATGAGGATTCATAGCATGGATCAGTGGAAGGATTCCCACAATTAAACCATATTGGATTTGGATCGTCCAGATGGACACTCAAGGCTGCAGGAAAAGAAAACTGTCTGCCTGAATAAAATCAACAATCAAGCTTATCTGAATCTGACTCCAAACAGCCTTGGAAATGGGCTGACTATCAAATTTCTCCTGGGTCATGAGTAACCGAGGACAACAACTGCATCTATCGCACCCCCCCCCCTCCCCGGAGAACTTTCTGTGAGCGCTTATCAGAAATGCTGGCTGGAAACATCACAGAACTGTGGCTGATCTGAACAAGGCTCATGGACTAAATCTCACCGCCTGGACCTCAAATGCATATGTAATTTGTCTTAAATGTGCTTGCTGGTAGAGTTTTTTGATGTCTCATATTGTGTCCTAATAGACAAGATGTGAAAGATCTTTTTTGTAATACCACTATCTACCGTAATGGTTCTTCTCCCTTTCCATATCTAATATCATATTTCTGATAAGGAAGAGATGGCCGCGCTGATAATCAGCTGCAGCTTTGTACACTTAGTCCAGCTTTCGGATGACTGTGCGTACATGTTCCCATTGTACCTTGGTGCAATGTCAATAAAGATATTCTGATTCTGATTCTGATTCATGCTGCCGTCAGTCAGCTGCAGCTATAAGTGCACCTTTATTCTGTCCCCTTTTATGACCTCATTGCAGGTGAGGAAACAAGGGGATAAAGCTATTTGTTCTGTGTTTAGTGGATTGCTGCTTTGCACACAGGTACAAAGGCAGCCTGAACACACCCTGACCCCCTCACACACCTCAATTTATAACCCTGCTGCAAAACACCAGACAATACTTGCATGTGGCGTTTGTGTGCGTGCTGTTGTGTTAGACTTTTGTCTTAGAGGAAATTGGTGTGATGTAGAAGAAGTGCAAGACTGAGCAGCGGGAGGAGGGACAACAAACACCCCACAGAAGAGAAGAAAGGAGAAGTCTCCTGGCTTTATGTGAATAGCCCAGGCAGGGGGCTGTAAATGTGTTACTACCGAAGAGCAAGGCAAGGCATTCATCTTTATTTGAAACCAGTAGTGGCTGGCAAACAACACCGTCATGGAGAGGGGATGAAAAAGACATAGAGAAAGATGGAAAATGAGGAAAAGTTTGCTTTTCTTGGTTTGTCCATCGATGATTTGTTAATAGATCTTGTTTTTCTGGTTTTTTACACATTATAGCAAACCCTCCAGCACCTTCTCATTCTCTCACCCTTCGTTTCCTCCCATCCATCTCTCCCTCTCTTCAGCCAATTAGGCCTAATGGAGCAGTGGCCTAATGACAAGAACCCTGGGGAACAAATACATTTAGACTCGCCTCCAGCCACCGCTGCAGACACACACACACAAACACAGACACTAAAAACGCCACTGTTCTCCATTTCAAGTTGATGAGACAAATCAGCTGGAGATGAAAGGCAAGTTTAGACTTCACATTTAATTGGAAAGGTAAAAGTTTTTTAAATATATTTGTTTTAAATGAAGTGAAAGCTTTGAAAATTATTTGATGTGCATTTTTAATTAAATTTTTCGTCTCATGACTGACTGATTAGTTTTTAGGAAAATTGTAATATTGTGTTCTATCGTTAAATAAGTTTAACACATCTAAATAAAAGAAAAATCAAGAGATATACCAAGCAGAAAGGAATTTTTTTTATCACATTCATATAATTCATTGACTGTATATACCGTACTTTCCGCCGCACACGTCACATAAGTCCAAAAATGTCTAATAAAGTGGAAAAAAACATAAATAAGTCACTTCCCCGTGTAAGTTACATCTATTATGCGTCACCGCTGACGTGTCACATTTGTTACGCGTCACCGCTGACCACCTGGAAAAGTGGGCCGGTGTTGTGCCAAAAATCAATTGGTTGCCAAATGGCGGCCGCAGGAGCATGCACAGGAGGACTTTAACAAGAATTTAACAAGATTAACATTTAAAAACAATAATTTATTTTCTCAACATTATAGTAAAGGTGTGTCTCAGTTTAACTTTTCCTTAATAAATTAACTTTAATGGTCAAATCAGCTGCATTTCACCTGTGCGGTGTGGTGAAAAGCAGCTGACTTGACATTTGTTCCAGGAGTTCCGGAGCGCCAAGAAGGTGGCCTGTATGGCAAGCCAAGTGTCTCATTAATAGTCACTTTTACCTATTAATGCGACACTTGGCTTGCCATATTTCTCGAGCGCCCTCTAATAGCTGAAAATGGTAGTGTTCAATATTTCCCATGTCAGAATGAATGAAATCGACCGATCTCAGCCAAAAGTTGGATTATAAATAAGGGGAAACACATAAATAAGTTGCTTTGCTGTATAAATCACAGGGCATGCTAATTTATGATAAAAGGTGTGACTTATACAGCGAAAAGTATGGTACTTTTTTTTTACTTTTTAATAAACAAATAATAAATGTTGTTTTTAAAAACTATTTTTAAAGAAATGTAAACAGGACCTATATTATTTTCAGGAGAGTAGAGAAACTTTAATCTGACGTTTTTGAAAAGCTTAAACTGAAGAACCCTCATGGCACCATTATATTTACAATAAGGCACTGATAGAAATAATTAGTGAAAGAAAACCCTATTTTAATGAGCTAAACTATTTTTTTTATGTCTTATTATTTGTTTTTACGTTGGTTTGTGTTTGTATAACAAGTGAGCCTCAGGTGTTAGTTTTTATAAAGACGGTTATCATCTGCTCCTTTCTTCTGTTTCAGCTTTGTGAGCTTTTCAGATGTGCTATTGTGACACATTAACCAACTGCTGGGTTGTATTTCATAAATTAAAGCGCACAAAAACACTTCTGAGCAGAGATGACAAACACACACCCGTAACACCAGCCTCATCTGTCTCAGGTGTCGGTGTGTGATCTCGTCAGAGCGTCTCACCTTGCTCTCTCATTAGTCCAATCAGCTGCTGTTATGATCCTCTAATCACAGTGTCGGTGCAGTGTGTCATCACAGTGAGACGGGCTCATCAACTGGGGATGAGGTCATCCTTATTCGACAGGGAATGCATTGGTGTTTCTGCAATTAGGTTTCTTCTAATCAGGCCTGCGACCTCATGTAGTCTGATTGCACATTTACTGTCACGTATATATATATATATATATATTTTTTTTTTTTTTCTGGAGGTGCTATTCTTTGCAAGAACAGCTCATATCAAACTGTTGTCTGAGTTGTATTTTTTTCACTCTCTACCTGACATTATTTCTGTCTCTCAATACTGTGTGCAGCAATTTTTGAGTGTGTAAAATCTAATCCTATTTGCTCCTAAACATTCAGTTGTGATACATTATATACTTCAAATTGTAGCGACTCCATTAAAACTTTCAGAAAGATAAAAAACAAAAACTTTAAATTCAAGTAGAAACATTACAAGTGTCTCACTGTGACAAATGTTGCACGGCTATTCTATATATTTCAGGAACATAAAACCTCTATTGAAAAAAAGGGTGTGTGGCACAGAGACCTGTGCTGCTGCTTATTCTGCTAACTGGGAATGTTCACATGGATTTATTTTCATTAGTCAAATCGATCAATGCAGAGGACAATGTAAGATTATGGAACAATCTCCCTCATCCCATCAGATGAGCCCCATCACTGTCCATTTATTAAAATCTTAAAAACACATTTTTATTCACCAACTTTTGGCACCGCCTGAGACTTGCTCTGTTTTAATTTTTTCAGTGGTCTTACCGGTTTAACTGTTTTGTTCTTTATATGTGTTTTAAATGTTCTTGATTTTACACGTGCAGCACTTCGTTACAGCTGTGGTTGTTTTAAAACGCTTAATAATTAAAGTTATTATTATTAGTTTTAATGCACAACAGTAAAGCTAAGCTCATCCGTGACTATTGTTTCCACTTTATAATCATTTCAAAATAAGATAAAATAGAAGAAACAAAAATTGGATTGCTCCAGTTTTTTTGCATTGCATTTTATTTTTCCTTTAGGAACTGGTGGTAGGCACTGGGTTGTTTTTTAAAAAGCCAGTAGGGAACAACTAGGTGAGCCACTACCAAGGGTGGGTGTATAGAGAACAATTAATATCTGTCATAATGGCCACAATTATATATTTTTTCTCATTGTAACTTGTCAAATAATAAATCTGTCCATGCCAATAGTAAACTTTACTCAATCTTTCCTTGTTCTTGTACACATGTGAAGCAGTTTGCAGCTTTTAGACAAAATGTGTTGTGTATTTGTAGTATTTAGAAGCTAAAACGTACTGGCTTCTGAAAAAGTCTCACTGTTTCCAAATCTTCTTAAGCAGTGACGCTTCCCTGTGTCTGACTAACCAGTCTGCTGAACTTCACAGGTATGCGCATCCTGGTGAACCTGCTGCTCGACACTCTGCCCATGCTGGGTAACGTGCTGCTGCTCTGCTTCTTCGTCTTCTTCATCTTTGGCATCATCGGCGTGCAGTTATGGGCTGGGCTACTGAGAAACCGCTGCTACCCCGAGGAGAACTTCACCCTGTGAGTGAAAACCTGCACGCCTCATACGTTGAAAGGGTTTGCACTTTTCTTCACGTCATCCTCTGCTGGTCCCAGCTGTTTCTTTTGCTTTGGATAGTTTGTCACACAGGAAAGTGAACCTTAGTTACGTGCACTTATTCATCTTTTTTTCTGGTTCTTCCATGATTTCATTCGTCTTGTAAACCATAACAACAGTAGTTTTCCCCTTTCTTACA
Organism: Garcialebias charrua; assembly: GCA_038048925.1. Classification (NCBI taxonomy): domain Eukaryota; kingdom Metazoa; phylum Chordata; class Actinopteri; order Cyprinodontiformes; family Rivulidae; genus Garcialebias; species Garcialebias charrua. The sequence continues at coordinate 16,173 of JBBPBX010058471.1, forward strand.
ACTGTGACTGTGATTAGCTTCCAGTTGCATGCCTTCATGTTCATGCCTCCACATGACAGCATCACCCACTGCGTCTGTGTGCGAGAGACTTTCACTGTTTCTTTTTATGCTTGTATCGGCTTGCTGCTACGGTACATCCAGGATGTCTGTTGTTGTGTATGTCAGCAACAAAGCATACTTTTACACTTCTGCGCAGCACCCCTGTTTATGCTGACGCAGCATATACTCAAAGCCGATCAAACGGTCAGATGAAAGAAGACGTGAGTCCACCATCTGTGGCTGCTTTGTTCTCTTCTTTTTAATGCAATGGACTATTGGAGTCTTTTTATAACTTGTGCTTTACTTTTGATCAAAGTTTTCCATGTACTCTATTGATTTGTGTTAAATTTGCAATAAACCTCAAAGAAGAGAGTTTCAAAAAGGGCTATTTCAGATATTTTGAAGTGGAAAGTTTGTGAACAATTAGCATGTTACTTGTTGTGGATGAGAAAAAGCGTTCAATACAAAACAACTGGACTTTATTTGTTACAGAAAACGTTTCACCCTCTATCCAGAGGGCTTTATCAATTCTAATGCCTGGTACCCACCGGACCCGTGTCGGGCGGCTGAAGCGGCCGGTTTACATTGAAAGTCTATGTGGAGACGCGGCGAAGCGTGGCGAACCGTGAAGTGGCGCGCTTTGAGTATTTGAAGCGGCACGCGGCAGTTCATTTCCACGCACGCGCGCGTCCGAAACAACCTACGCGTTGAGCAGCGTCGAGCCGCCAAAGTCTCAAAAGTTGATGTTTTTGCGGCTCGACGTTGCTCGACGCGTCCAGCAACCAATCGGGAGAGCCTCTGCTATGTGATGACGCAACGACAACGGGACTTTTTTTGGACTTTTTAAACTTACCTCATCAGCCTCCATGAATTGGAACCAGACTCCGGTAAGAATCTTGGCATTTTAAACAGTTGCTGCTGTCCGCTCAGCGTACGATCACCCCAAACATAAAAAAAAAAACGTTTTAATCTCAACAAAGACTGTCTGAGCTGCAGTTCGGCTCGTAGAAAACCCACTCCAGTAGGAGCGGGGGTCACGTGTTGCTGATTTTATCTGCCAGCAGCATGAAAACACAACAACTGATGACCCTCTGCCTCCCCCTAGTGCGCGTCATCAGACGCGTCCCAGTGGGTGCCCGGCATCAGTGACAAGCGGCCAAAAGGGGGCAGCAGGAGCGTTCTGACAATTTAGGTGGGTACCCGGCATAAGAGCAAGCTGTGTCAGTTGGAGGTTATAACCTGAGCTGACACGCCCCAACCTATGTAAATTGGGAGCTGAGCTAGCAACATGCACATACCTGAGATAACACACACCTCCTATTCAAATTGACAAATCACAACATCACACCTTAACAGTAGGGGTTATTAAAGTATGTGTGCATCTAATTCACAGAACAAATGAATTAGACGAACAAAGACTTTAAGAACCCCTACTGTTAAGGTGTGATGTGGTGATACGTCAATTTGCATAGGAGGTGTGTGTTATCTCAGGTTATAACCTCCGACTGACACAGCTTGCTCTTAGAATTGATAAAGCCCTCTGGATAGAGGGTGAAACGTTTTCTGTAACAAATAAAGTCCAGTTGTTTTTTTATTGAACGCTTTTTCTGATTTTATCATGTCCTGGACGACTGAGAATCTTCACCAGCATATTCATTCATTCATTCAACCTTTATTTATACAGGCTAGTCTCGTTGAGCCACGGGGACTCATTTACAAGAGGGACCTGTCTCACTCACAACCAGGGTCAATTTAGAGTTACCAATCAGCCTAGCATGCATGTTTTTGGACTATATAGTTGTGGATGGCTCATTAAATGACCTCAGATTGGAAAAAATAGAGTTTATTTGGGACTGGATTGCTAACAGTGCAAACAAACTAAGTCAAGATCACCATTGATTATTACCATCTTAAAACAGGTCAACTTTTTTTAAAGTTGTAGCAATTCTTACAGATGCTAATAAACCTTTATAACTTTTGCTGAGAAGTATTTGAGGTGACTTCAGGTCAATGTCGAGGTCAAGGTTTCTTTATTGTCATTTGCATCGCATATATGTGGTGTACACAGGGTCCCAGTTACCTCCAACAAAAGTATAAATTGTAAAAGATAAACAGTAATAAGATCTAAGGTACAAACAAAGAAATACACTAAACATATTTCTTAGTTTTTTATCTTAGATCTTGTTACTGTTTTTATCGTATTACTTCAGCTCGCTGTTGCAGCGTTTGCAAAAAGAAAAGACTGAATAATATTTAAAATGCCAAGTTCAAGAATCTTCACTATCCCCAAAGGGCAGTTTGTTTCACAGTCTGTAGGCACGCAGAACATCAATACTAGGCAAGACGCTGAGACATTAAAATAACAGTAAAGAAATCATCACTGTCCGTTGAGAAGCCTGATCTCCACAGGGATGAATGAGTGTTTCAGTCTGTTCGTCCTACATCTGAGCAGCAGATTCCTGTGTCCAGATGGAAGCTACTTGAACTCACCATGGAGTGGGTGATCAGGATCTGCCAGAATCAGCATAGTTGTTTTTAAATGGCAAGAATCCACTTTGGCCTTGAACTATCGTTCAGCTTGTCAATCCAGTCACTGTTTCTTCAAAAGAAGCCATTTAAATAACCATCTGCAACAGATAAGATGTTATTTGTTTATAACCTTTCCACAGAACCCCACTTAGACGTTTCATTCTGAACTGCCTTCTGAACAGTTTCTATTCTTTAGTGCAGATTCAACTGTTGGTCCTGGGGCCAAATCGAGCACTAGTGGGTTCATTTTTAAATAAAACTAGATTTTAAACCATAAAACAAACTTATCTAATATGACAATAGCTGCTGGTTGTCTGGCCCCGGAGCTCTTATCTTTCAGTAACTGTGGCCCCCTGAGCAATTTAGTTGAATAGCATTGCTTTCGTGTTTAGACTCAGATGCAGGAGTAAATTTATTCCAGCTGTTTCCTGACACACACTCCCCCACTCTGACCCATGCATTTTAAATGCCTGTGTTCATCTCACAGGGAAATGAGAGTGGCTTATTATTTAAAGTATTCATTAATTTGACAATTTATTTCAAATTATTGTATCGTACCATCGTGGGGATGGAGTGCTTCATTACAAAGGTGTGTGTTGGTGCTTGAGGGTTATTATGCTAAATAAAGGGCATTATGTTTGAAAGGTTATAATGGAGTGGGCAAAGTGGCGCTGTCAAGTGCAGCATTCATTTTTACAATATCTTGCCCTCCCACTTCTTTTCTCCGTGATTAATTTAATCAGTCTTCTCCTCTTAACATAGTTTTTATTCTCTTATATCAAGTGTCTATCAGTTTGTGTACATTTTATACCAGTCCTTTGCATATTTTCAATCATGGCAGATGAAGAATCATATGACTGAAGCCAATGTAAAATAAATGTTCATGATAGATGGCACAGTTTGCTTACATGTGCTTGTAACTCAAAACTAAATCTTTTCACCATCATTTGTTTCTGATCACTTACAGTATTGTCCCTCATTTTGCTTGGAAACAGCTTTTTTGCCCTACACGGTTGCTTCTGTCCGTCCCTTCACCTCACTCTTCATTAGCAGGTGTGTTCTCAGTGTGAAGCCAGGTTGGGCCTTGCCAAGTCATCAACAGGGGGTCAACAACCTTAATTCATACCCAGCTACTCTTTCTCTTTTTCCTCCTTTATTGTCTAAAATGTAATCCTCATATTCTTCTAACTCTTCTACTAAAATATTTTTAAAAAATCTGATTTTTGTTCTTTCTTCGTTTTGTGTTTTTCTCTGTTTTGTGTCACCTACCACGTTGCAGTAAATCTACTATAGTGTGTAGTTACTGGTAGTTCCACCTCGTTGTGTTGCAATATAATGCATATTTTATAAGCTGCTCAGTATAGGATGAGTTTCTGCTCAAGATGAAAACTGTTAAAATTGAAAATGAGATTTTACTTGTTTTGCATGTGTTGCATGTCAACGCAAATAGAATAGAATATATCTTTATTGGCATATTTGCACCAAGGTACAAAGTTTTGCAATTGGTGCGCGCACCATCCGAAGAGGGATGTACGCACGGAAGCCGCAGCAGTATAAAACCGCGCCACCAACAATCAGATATGAAAAAGGAACATACAGTCGGGTAATCAGTGGTATTCAAAAAAGAATCTATCACAATTTGTCTTAGGACACTCCATGATAAAGTCTAAAAAACTCTACCAGCTTTAGCACGGATAAGACAAGACATGTTGCGTTTCATGGCAAGCAGGGAGATTGTCCGTGAAAATCATTTCAGATAAGCACAGTCTGTAGATGGCATTCAGCTTGGCTCCATTCTGAAATGGTAAATGGTAAATGGAGCTTATTTATATAGCGCTTTCCAGCCCCCTGTGAGGAGCCCCAAAGCGCTTTACAATACCAGCCATCCACCCATTCATTCAGACATTCATACACCGGTAGTGGTAGCCTGCCTTGCAAGGCGCCATCCAGACCTACCGGGAGCAACTCGGGGTTAAGTGTCTTGCCCAGGGACACAACGACACATGGTGGGCGGATGCGGGATTCGAACCTCCAACCTTCCGATCAGGGGTCGACTGCCATTACCACTACACCACGGCCGCCCCTAAAGCACACAGAGACCTCTGGGGGGGGGGGGGGGATTTCTCAACAGCTTTCACTCCAGGAGAAGATTGCAGACAGCCTTCTTTTTCCAAGGTTGCTCACAGTCCAGATTAGATTAGTCGCTTATTTATTTTCAGGCCAGGCTACAGTGTACTTTTGACTGCAGCCTTGAAGTCCAGGTGCTGTTCAGGTCCAAATCCGAATCATGTGAGGTTCCGAGCTACAAATCCCCGTCTGTGCCCTGGTGGGGCTGTAAACGAGTCCCAAAGCGCACCGCAGGTCCGCGGCTGTCCGCCGCTGCTCCCACCGTGCGGTTCAGCTCGTACAACAGCTGGCTTGTTGAGGTCATAGCCCGGATCAGAGAATCTTGTTGAGCAGGGAGTCTCGCCAGCGCGTTGATCGCCGCGGCCGCCTCCCTCAGCTTCCAGTAGCAGAAAACATCCGCCGATCCCAAAAAGCAGAGCAACTGCCACCAATATTCCAATAATCCACAAAACTTCAACGTCTTCGACAGAGAGAACGGTCAGACACATTGGCTACGAGTCCATAGTGTATCCCACCGCATGCGTGTCAAAGGGGCAAGCCGCTTCTCCTGGTCCGGTGTGCTTCGTTGAAAAAATTTTATCAATAGAGGGAACAGCCCACGTAAATAAATCCATTCCAAATTAGTTTGAGTGAGCGCTGAAGAGTTAAAGACGAGACAAAATGCAAAAGCAGGGATGAGGAAAACTTAGGGGGGAGAGGAGCAAAAAGAGAAGCGACCTGCTTCGCCGAGTGCCGGAAGTAAAAGCATTCAGTTTGAGTATTTCTGTTTTAAGTGTCACTGATATCTGCCTTAAAGCAATATTAAATCAAAAAGATGAAAAATAAATTGGCAAAAAGGAGAATAAAGTGACGTGGTTACTGAAGGGACACAAATAAACAACGGCAAGTGGATGAAATGAAATAGCTCATGTGATGAATACACTTCAAGCTAATGTTTGTGTTTAGAGTTCCATGCCAGAGGTGTTTATGAGTGGACCAGGATAACTGCTGGGGCATTTGATGTAGTATCTCTGAGTTTCAACTGCTGGAGACTTGTTGACCATTCAAAAATTATTTAAAAAATAAAAACATTAAAAAAAGTTCCTTTCTGCGAAATATGTTAAAGCTGCACGCAAAGCAGCATTGGCTGCACACATCATTTCAGTGCTCACCTCTGTCTCACCTCTGTCCCCATGCCGTGCCCACCATCAGTCAGCTTCACGTTTATGATTTAGTGGAAATGTTT
>JBBPBX010058472.1:0-22092 GCA_038048925.1 Garcialebias charrua
CTAAGAGAGACATCACATCAGCTAGTAATACACTAAGCCCTAATGTAGTAGAAAAACATCATTATAAACAGCAGCACGAACATGAGCAGATGGTCACAGATGAACGCAGCAACAAGAAACAGATCAGTACAGTATCAGTATGATGTGACATTTTGCAGTGTTTATTCTTATTATTTATTTATTCATGAGTCTGACAGCCTCAGGGTAGAAGCTGTTTCTCAGTCTAGTGGTTCTACATTTGATGCTCCTCAACCTCCGTCCCGAAGGGAGTGGTGCAAAGAGTGAGTGTGCTGGGTGAGTGAGGTCTTTCATGATGCAGGTGGCTCTTTTTCTGCATCTGGAGGTGTAAATGTCTGTGATGGTGGGGAGACTGACTCCCACAGACTTCTGTGCAGCCTTCACCACTCTCTGCAGAGCTTTTCTCTCTGCAACTGTGCAGCCTCCATGCCACACGTTGATGCTGGAGCACAGGACGCTCTCCACTGCACACCTGTAGAACGAGGTGAGGACTGGGCTTCTCAGACCGGCTCGTCTCAGCCGTCTGAGGAAGTAGAGTCTCTGATGACCTTTCTTGATCAGGCTGGTGGTGTTATTGCTCCAGCTGAGGTTATCATTCAAGTGTACACCCAGGTATTTGTAGCTGGAGACCACCTCCACCGCAGATCCACCTATATACAGTGGGGTGTGGGTGTGTTTGTTCCTTCTGAAGTCCACAATCATCTCCTTCGTCTTCTTCACATTCATGTGAAGGTTGTTCTCTTTGCACCAGCTCTCCAGATGTTCCACCTCCTGTCTGTAGCTGGATTCATCATTATCTGTGATGCATCCCACCACAGCTGTATCATCTGCAAACTTAACAATATGACAGCCTGGATGTGTGGCTATACAATCATATGTGAGCAGAGTGAACAGAAGAGGGCTCAGCACACATCCCTGAGGAGAGCCAGTGCTGAGGGTGATGGTGGAGGAGGAGAAGTTGTGGATCTTCACGGACTGTGGTCTGTCTGTTAAGAAGTGTAAGCACTTACATGCAGAGAACAGCCGAATGGAGAAAAACAAATCAATTGTTTGTGTGCTTTGCAGCACCTGCTACCGGAAAGGCCCTATCAAACCAGCGCCTCTCACACTGGGTGACTGAGGCCATAAAAAGGGTGTACAGTAGCAAAGGTCAACAGGTGCCCTCTGGAGTGCACGCTCACTCTACTCGGGGCTTGGCCACCTCGTGGTCACTGTTCAAGGGTGTACCAGTTGCAGACATTTGTGCTACGGCGAACTGGAGCTCAATAAACACTTTTGCAAAGCATTACAGTTTGGATGTTACTGCGTGTGATGTCACTCAGGCTGTCCTTTCTAATGCCTGGTACCCACTGCCCCGATTTCGGGCGGCTGAAGCGGCCGGTTTACATTCAAAGTCTATGAGGAGACGCGTGGAGTCACGGCGAACAGGGTAGCGGCGCGATTCGAGTGATCAAAGCGGCGCGGCGGCAGCCCAAGTTCCCTTTGCGGGCACGCGCGCGTCCAAATCAACCTAGCCGTCGAGCCGCCGACGTCCCAAATGTTGATCTCTGGCGGCTCGACGCATCCGGCAAACAGTCGGGAGAGCCTCGCTATCTGATTACACAACCACAACGGGACTTTTTTTGGACTTTTTAAACTTACCGGATCGACCCTCCATGAATTGGAACCAAACTCCGGTAATAAACGTGGCATTTTTACAGTTGCTGCTGACAGGCTGCTGTTCTCTCCAGTGTAGATCACCCCAAACATAAAAAAAACGTTTTATCTCATCAAAGACCGTCGGAAGTGCAGTTAACACAACAACTGAACCCGGAAAACAAGCTAGAGACCCCTCCCTCTGCTACCCCCTAGTGTACGTCATCAGACGGTCTTCAGTGGCCAGTGGGACCGTGACCAGCGGCCAAAAGGGGGCGGCAGGCGCGTTTCGAGTTGTGCAGTGGGGACCAGGCATAAAACACAGTAGAAAGTAGCCTTGAGATGCCTGCTGAACAAGGGCAGACGTTCACACTAGCATGCATTTTACTGAGCATTTCAAGGGCGTGAATGAATTACGTTCCCATAGCATATGTTGCACCGAGAGAAATGACTGAAAGGGAACTGAAAGCTATGCACCATAACTCATGTTCCCTGAAGGAAGGGAACGAGGTGCAACATATCTGGCCCTTTCAATGCTGAAAGCTCCGTGAAGTGCATTTTGGAGAATGATGGATGGGCGTCAGCCATATCTGTCAAGTCTCTCGTTTTGGCCGGGAAACTACCGTATTTTACCCCTCTTTCCCGTCGTCATCCCGAATTATTATTTTCCCGTAAATCTCCCGTATTATAATATTATATAAAAAATAAAAAAAAACATTCCGGTGCCTCTGTCACTAGCCTCGCGAGAACTGCCTCGGTGCAGTAGCCTCTGTGGCAGTTCTCGCGATGTTAGTGCTGGCGCGGACGCGCGGTCCGGAACAAACCCGGAAAAACACAGAAGTAACGACAGAGGAGGTGTCCCTGCCAAGAAAGTTAAGACTTCGTGTAAATATCTTAAAAAATGGGACAACAAATTTACTTTCCTAAAGAAGAGTAGGGTGGTGGGGCACAATTACGCGTTTTTTAAGATTTGTAACTGCGACTTTAGTGTCTCTCATGGGGGAAGGAACGATGTCCGTCAGCATGAAAAGTCCGTCAAGCACAAAGGTAGGCATATCAGATTGTGATCACATAACTGGTTTGAAAGAGGCTGATAGGTAGTTATTTTAGATTTCTTGTAAACCTGTCTTAAAATGTAGTTGGGCTAGTGCAGGGGTCTGCACTGCGGCTCTGGAGCCACATGTGGCTCTTTGGTCCCTCAGCAGTGGCTCTTCCAAGCTTTGATCAAAACTAACTTTAAACTGAATTTTATTTGTTCTTATAACAACAAAAAGGGCTAGTTTTAGCAGTTTTTCCTGTCATTTCCTTTGCAAATGTGTGAATACTAGAACTAATAGAAGGAGTAAAACATAAGTTAACTTTATTTATTCGAAGTAGGATATTTAATTTTTCCACAATTAAAATAATTTACCTAGACCTGCATAGTTCATTATTTTATTTTTTAATTGGGAAAGATCACATTATTTTTCCTTCTTTATGATAATCTGGTCTTTTTTAGTCTTAAAATGTAAAAATATCAACAAATCATTAGATATTTTCAGCTTTACAATGGCCAGAAAACTACCGGTCAGAAAATTGTCCTCTAACAAACTTAAAAGTGGTCCATGGGCCACCAGTTGAGAACCCCAGTTGTAGCAGGTGCTCCGGAAACGTTTAATTTAGTGAACATAGGGGCAGAAATGGCTCTTTTGATCATAAAGATTGTAGATCCCTGGGCTAGTGGGATGGCTCGGAGTACCCGGCAGAAAATTTCCCTTATTTTTAAATCCAAAACTTGACAGGTATGGCGTCAGCGGCTTAAGTATCCAGAGGGCGGGGCCTCTGGCGCAACGCTGACGCCCCTGCCATAAAGGGGTGAATGTATTCCTTCAGGTAATCGCGCAGTTAGAGCCGTTGTGCGAAGCAGTCTGCGGAGAGAGGAGAAGAAAATACTTCGGGGTTAAGGGAAAATGTGCCGGACTAGCTTTCGCTAGCCCAGCAGTACGCAGGAAAAAATTCTCCCTACGCTCTGTGTAGGGAGCAAGCTCACCTCTGGTTGAGCGATGAAGCAACAGAGAAGTCCCGCGAAGAGAGGTAGTTCAGGTTTAAGCGAGGTGAAGGGCAATAAGAGAATGATGGATGGGCGTCAGCGGCTTATGTTGCACCTCGTTCCCTTCCCTCAGGGAACATGAGTTATGGTGCATAACTTTCAGTTTTGCATCGCTTTGCAATCCTTTGAACGAGAACGTGTGCGGCCGCTGGGGCTGGGACAGGCGGGGGCGTGGGTTAGGAGTGTGAGAAGTGAGAAGCTCTGTTTTTATTGGCTGGTTAAAAACTGTTTTTATTGGCTGGTTAACGGCGGGTCACTGTGGCTTTTTAGAAATGCTTTTAGGGCCAGTTTACACGGCGCGTATTTTGAGTGTAACCGCTACTTTCTCTTTGCGACTTTGCTTATCGCCTACACGACGCTGCTGGCCCCCCTCTTTGACTCCGATACTTTTCTGACCCTGCTCTCAAGGTGGAACTTTTTCGCTGACCCCCCGTTGATAATGTAAACATCTCCCGTGGAGCTTTTGTTTGAACACATGCACGCAGCACGCACGCGCAGACAGCCGGCATTTTAACAATGGCGGTGGACTGGACAGTGGACACACGCACCACTTTCTGAACTATAGCTGATGGAATATATTTTGATTCTCATATTTAATTATTCTACACCTTACCTGCATCTGTGTTGGAAGAGAGCCAGCTGCCTGGATCCAGTTGTCTGTTAACGAGGCAGTCGGACATTTCACGTGTCACGCTGCACTATAACATACTAAATGTGCTATATATTAACAGTTTAACAATAATAAACAGTATTTATGTTAGCGTGGGAGATATTTACATTTATCTGAGCTAAATGAAGCTATCTGGACTCGTTACGTCATGCCTAACATGCTGCATGTTGAAAATGAAGACACCAGGTTGATTTTTAATTTATTTATTTATTCAACACCACAAACTCATGTCACAAACACTGAGAATTAAATTGAACACTTTTAAAAACACGTTAACCGAACTTTAATGAACTGGACTCTGTTGTTTTCATCCTGGTGGACACTGGACCCACATCCGAACCGCCGGTCCGCTTCGTGAAACAGCTTCAACCTCGCAGGAAAAAAATAAAAATAAAACCTCAGTTGGTTGTTCTGTGATCGAACTAAACACCACGAAACATTATTAAGAACATTGTTTACCTTGTAGCGCTGCTGGAAATCAGCTGATTCTCACAGACAAAAGTCCAACATTGTCACTCGGTTCTGGTTCTGCTCAGCAACTGGTGTGCAGCTTGTTAGATAAAGCAGGTCCCACTTGGTGTCAAATCTGTCGACTTATCCAAAATCCAGCTTTAACTTGTTGTTAACTTGTTGACAACAACTTGTAGTAGCTGAACTTTTAGCCAGAGAGGAAAACAGGCTGCCTCGGTGCTCTGTTTACCTCAGGCAGCACGCATGCGGAGTAGTGAAGGTTCCAAAAATCACAGCGCCATCTAATGGCCCAGCATGGTAACTACAGTGAAATCATGAGGACGGGGGGTGGAGGGGGAGAGAGTCGTATCCACAGAATTTGCCCATGTCAACGCAAAACTTTTCACCTAATTAACATACCCAAAACATCCGTTTCCCCCACACAAGCCGTTTTCGCATTGGCCAGCCCTCAATGGCCCGGGCCGCCCCTGGGTGGCTCTGGGCCACCCGCGTTCATTACGCATTTGCCGCAGAGCCGCCTTGAAGTGGGTGGGCAGTTCTCTGGAAGTGGAAAGTACCTAATAAATATATTAAAGCCATAAATCAACTAAACTTTAACTTCATCTGGAAAAATCGAGCCCACTACTTAAAAAAAGCAAACATGGTAAAAGATTTTAAAGATGGTGGTTTTCAAACAATTGACTTTGAATGTTTAAATGCTGTCTTAAAAATAAACTGGCTGAAATCTTTTTTAATGAATGGAAATAGTATATGGTATTGTCTTCCCAAAGGTTTGTTTAAAAAAATTGGTGGTATAGATTTTGTTCTCAAATGTGACTTTAATGTTGTTAAACTCCCTGTGAAGCTAGCTGATTTTCACAAGCAGGTGTTGTTATGTTGGAAACTCATGTACTCACACAATTTTACTCCCCACCAAACTCCGATCTGGAATAATAGATATGTACTACACAGAAATAAATCTCTGTATTTGGATCACTGGATGGAAAAAGGCATTTGGTCCATAAAACATCTTCTAAAGGACAATGGAAGCTGGTTGTCTTATGAAGATTTCTGTGCACTATATAATTTGAACTGCTCACTCTCTCAGTTTAACACAGTTATAAACTCGATACCTACTGCAGTCAAATGTATGGTCCAAAATATAAGCACTGAAACAGCTAACCTCCACTTACCTACACTTCAAATAAATGGAGTAAACCTTTTGGATAAAAGTAACTCTAACAAAAGGTTGTGTCGACATCTAAACGACATTATATTTCCTGTACGTCCAAACAGAAACTCCATCCTGAGTTTGTTTTCTGACTCTGAAGTCAATAAGTGGAGAACTGCTTACCTTAAATACCCCTTAAGTCCCAAAGCTAAAGAAATACATTTTAAAATTCTCAATGACATTTTTCCATCCAGAGAACTATTAAGACAGAGATTTAATTTCGATGCCAACAACTGTACTTTTTGTGACAATGATATTGAAACAACAGACCATCTCTTCTTCTACTGTGTACATACTAAAACATTTTGGGAAAACTTTCAGGCCTGGTTCTCAACTAAACATCTCCTTCCCCATCCTCTAAAAAGAGAGGATGTAATATTTGGAACCACCCTCAGAGACAGAAGAGCTGACCTCATACTGAACAACCTGTTGATCCTCGCAAAATACTTCATCCATTCCTGTAAATGGGGAAACAGAAAACCTGACTTTTCAACCTTTCAACGCCAGCTGATGGACAACCACCTAAAAACATTAAAACTGATGAAAAGCAAGATGAGTTTACAGCTTCTCAATGCTTATGAAGAACTGAACTTTATTTAATAATTAGAGCCCCTTGTGTATGTTTTTATTTTTTATTTATTTTTATTTATTTATTGTCTTTTCTTTCTTAAACATGTCATGTTATTCTCTCTCAATTTTTCTTATGTGTGCCTCATACTTGCAAAACACTTTATTTCTGTTGTATATGCCACATGTTTTGTTTGTAAATTTTGCTCAAACTTTAATAAAAAAAAATAAAAGGTCTCTGGAAGTGGGTGGGGTGCTCTCTTCACGTGGGTGGAGTGTTCGTGTTTTAAGAGAGGAGACTCCGCTAAAAAAAAATTGTTAGCTGGATATATATACTGTATATTAGTGTTTCTGAGTTAAATTTTTGTTAATAACTGATCACAAATCAGCTTATGTTACAACGTAAATAACGAAGCGCGGACCCATTTCCGCCTCTCAGCGCGACTTGAATGTCATTAAAATATAACTAATATTGTCTAACTGTTGCGCGCAGCCAGGGTTTTAAAATATAACTAATAATAATCTCTAACTCCTTTGCGTAGCTAGAATGTCAAGAGCGGTGATTCCTTCATAAGCAACGTGAACTCCCAAAAAAACAATCCGCCGCAGTGGCTTACAGCGTTAATGCTGTTGTATCTTGACCAGACGAAGTGGGTTCGCGTCCCACCTGGGACAATGTTTTTTTTTACGTTTGTCTTTTATTGGAGTAAATAAAAAGGAGTTTTGTTTGGTAGATAAAAAGGAGTTTGTTTGGTAAAATGCTTAACAAAACTCCTTTTTATTTACTCCAATAAAAGACAAACGTAAAAAAAACATTGTCCCAGGTGGGACGCGAACCCACTTCGTCTGGTCAAGATACAACAGCATTAACGCTGTAAGCCACGGCGGCGGATTGTTTTTTTTGGGAGTTCACGTTGCTTATGAAGGAATCACCGCTCTTGACATTCTAGCTACGCAAAGGAGTTAGAGATTATTAGTTATATTTTAAAACCCTGGCTGCGCGCAACAGTTAGACAATATTAGTTATATTTTAATGACATTCAAGTCGCGCTGAAAGGCGGAAATGGGTCCGCGCTTCGTTGTTATTTACGTTGTAACATAAGCTGATTTGTGATCAGTTATTAACAAAAATTTAACTCAGAAAAACTAATTCAGCTAACAATTGTTTTAGGGGTTTCTGTAGTTAAATTTGAATGAAATTCAACCCTCGCGCTGAGGTTGTTTGAATGAGTCCCGCCCCTGCTACAAACAACGAATCAAATGAGAGCAGTACATGACGTGAAACTGGGTCCGTGGGGCTCGGCCCGATAGAACCATGGTGAAGATGGTTCCAGAACAAGGGTGGATCCCGGGCGGAAAAGGTAAATGCGAACACGCCGAACCCGGGTTAGAAGCTGGGAGAGCCGGGGAGGGCTGGCCAATGCAAAAACGGCTACAGTGTCCGTGTAAACAGGGCCTTAGTAACACCTGGAGAAGCAAGGGGACTATATAGTTTTTTTCAAAGATTACTTTGTCTAACATCAGTCTGTCAGGAGATAGTGACAGAGTGAAGAAATATGTTAAAAATATATTTTTAGAAAACTTACAGACTGCACTACAGAAACTGAAGACTGCACCTTTAAGGGAACCAAAATAAACGCTTAAAAAAATTCTTAGCTGACATTATAGCAAAAGTGTTCCTGAGCTTAACTGTTCCTTAATAAATTCACGTAATGGTCAAATCTGCTGGATTTAAATTGTTTCGCTTTGACGTTTTCCAAACAGTCGCGAAAATAAATTATAAATAAATTGAATTTTAGCTCAAACATCTCCTACAGCTAATGGGTTGTAAATATCCATCCAGTGATTACTTTCTGTAAGTTTCATCAAAATCTGTTGTGTGGTTCTTGAGATATTTTGCTAACAAACACTAGTTCAGACCTACCTCCAGAGTTCAGGAGGCCGGACTGCGACAGAGTGAGTCCGAGCAGAGGAGGCTTTTTTCGGACACATGAGCTGGGAATGGTCGGTGGACCCTAGCGGCCGAAAGTGGTACTGCTCCATTTTTTTTCTTCAGAATGAATGGAAACTGTCATATCTCAGCCAAAAATTGGTCTAAAAATCTGGGAAAAAATCCATAAATATGTCGCTTCGCCCCATAAGTCGCAGGACTTGAAAATTAGTAAAAAACTGTGACTTATAGGTCGGAAAATACGTTAATAAAGTAACTTAGTAATATAACTTACTTTCCAAATCAAGTAATCAGTAACTTAAAGCTCCACTGACATCATCTTTTGACTTTTCAAAAAATGGCACAACATATATAAATATTAAGATTGACCCCTGACCGTTTTTGCTAAAATAATGTTAAATGAATGAAAATTCCTCCCAAAAACAGTTTAAAATTAGCGCAGTTTTTTTAACACGATAAATAGGGATTTCGCCGTCGCAGGATGATGACGTCATGACAAGGAATTTCTCTACTGCGCAGCTTGAAAACAATGGAGGAGCTACAAACTCGATCCGTCCAATTTAGCCATTTAAAAGTTAATATTTTAGCGGATTGTCTGCAGAGAAGCCAAAGTTATTTCCAGTAAACAGCAGGTTATAATTTTTTTTCAGCTCCTGCTGGTTTTTGGAGACTTTTCACTTCATGAGGTGAGCTGCTGTGTGGAGTTACATGAGCTGCATGTGGACGAGGCAGAAGTAATTCTACAACATGTACATCGTCTCCAGCCTCCACAGCACTGAAATGGTAATATATTAGTTAATGTTCCTAATAATTATTCAACATTAATTAATAGTTTAAAAAATTAGTCCCTTTTAAAATATCTGTTAAATATATTATTCTTTTATTTTATTTTGTTTGTGTTTTCAGGTTTCCAGGTCTCCAGTCCATCACCTGAGGCTCTTCCTGTTGAACCACTAGTACAACCCAGACTTTCACATCACAGCAGGTAAGATTGCATCAACGAAAAGAATAGTACTCAACAATATTCTTTGATGTAAATCTGTTGATTTTCTGTGGTTCTGATGAGGGAAGTGACAAAGTGGATGCAGCATTCAGCCCATAATGGACCCAGATGTCCCCTGCGTCCAGACCTACAACACCTGGACATCCATGAGCGTGGAGGAGCGAGGATTCACAGAAATGTCTTCACCTGAAGAGTGGACCGAGGTGGAGAACAAACCTTGATATTGTTAAACAACAGATGGAGACGTCTTCAGGATCTGTAGAACATCAGGACTGCTGCAGAAAGCTACGTTTGTGCATCAAGACATTAAAATATGCAGAAATACTACAACTGGCCAGAGCATTGAGATGAAAATGAATCAATGAATTTAATATTTTTTCTGAGTGTTCAAATGAACATGTTGTTTGAAAAAAAAAAAGGATAACAATGAACCAAGTGTTTCTGTAGTTATGTGTAAATAAAGTTACGGTAGTACACTATATTATCTGTTAGTGTTGAGTTATTCTTTGTGAGAATATTTGTGTATCTGTTTTAATTTCATTCGTGCATCTACAACTCACAGCTCATACTTTAGTAAAAACAAAATTGGTGAATGTTGAAAGAAACATTTTATTAAAATAAAACCATCCCATATTATCAAATAAATGAAAACCTCTGGGGAAACATTAATATGAACAGATTATCAAAATAAATTGAGTTTAACACATATTAGCAAGTGTTGTTTGACTTCATCAGCTCTGTAAAAATGACTCCAACACCTCCTCGTCCACCCTCCTGTCCAGGTGTTGTAGGTCTGGACGCAGGGGACATCGGTCTAGTTTCTCCTCATCCTGCTGCTTGTACTTCTTCAGACTCCACCACCTCCTCGCTCCTCCACGCTCATGATGTCCAGGTGTTGTAGGTCTGGACGCAGGGGACATCGGTCTAGTTTCTCCTCATCCTGCTGCTTGTACTTCTTCAGACTCCACCACCTCCTCGCTCCTCCACGCTCATGATGTCCAGGTGTTGTAGGTCTGGACGCAGGGGACATCGGTCTAGTTTCTCCTCATCCTGCTGCTTGTACTTCTTCAGACTCCACCACCTCCTCGCTCCTCCACGCTCATGGATGTCCAGGTGTTGTAGGTCTGGACGCAGGGGACATCTGGGTCCATTATGGGCTGAATGCTGCATCCACTTTGTCACTTCCCTCATCAGAACCACAGAAAATCAACAGATTTACATCAAAGAATATTGTTGAGTACTATTCTTTTCGTTGATGCAATCTTACCTGCTGTGATGTGAAAGTCTGGGTTGTACTAGTGGTTCAACAGGAAGAGCCTCAGGTGATGGACTGGAGACCTGGAAACCTGAAAACACAAACAAAATAAAATAAAAGAATAATATATTTAACAGATATTTTAAAAGGGACTAATTTTTTAAACTATTAATTAATGTTGAATAATTATTAGGAACATTAACTAATATATTACCATTTCAGTGCTGTGGAGGCTGGAGACGATGTACATGTTGTAGAATTACTTCTGCCTCGTCCACATGCAGCTCATGTAACTCCACACAGCAGCTCACCTCATGAAGTGAAAAGTCTCCAAAAACCAGCAGGAGCTGAAAAAAAATTATAACCTGCTGTTTACTGGAAATAACTTTGGCTTCTCTGCAGACAATCCGCTAAAATATTAACTTTTAAATGGCTAAATTGGACGGATCGAGTTTGTAGCTCCTCCATTGTTTTCAAGCTGCGCAGTAGAGAAATTCCTTGTCATGACGTCATCATCCTGCGACGGCGAAATCCCTATTTATCGTGTTAAAAAAACGGCGCTAATTTTAAACTGTTTTTGGGAGGAATTTTCATTCATTTAACATTATTTTAGCAAAAACGGTCAGAGGTCAATCTTAATATTTATATATGTTGTGCCATTTTTTGGAAAGTTGAAAGATCATGTCAGTGGACCTTTAACTAAGTTACTTTTCCCAAGGACTAATCAGTAACTTAACTAAGTTACTTTTTCAATGTAACTATGCAATCACTGCTTCTACACCTCCAGATGCAGGAAGAGAGCCACCTGCATCATGAAGGACCCCACATACCCAGCACACACACTTTTTGCCCCACTCCCCTCAGGCAGACGGCTGAGGAGCATAAGTGCAGAACCACTAGGCTGAGGAACAGCTTCTATTACTCATGAATCTCTAACCAGGAAAAATCACTGTGAAAATTACTGTGGAAAAAAACAACCTGTGAACATCGCTGTAATGCCTCTGCGTGCATCAGGGTATCGCTGTAATGCCACTTGGTTGTTGATATGTGCTGCTGACAATCCTAGATGCTGATCTCATGCTGCTGATTACTTCATGTTGCTGTGTTCATTAATCCACATCAGCTCATACAGACTCATGTTCACTGCTGTTGTTTTGGCGCATTGTTTTTGTACCATTAGTGCTTAGTGTATTCTTAGTGAACGTAGTATATTCTTAGTTAGTAGACTGGTTCAAATCTTTCCTCTCTGATAGGCTGGAATGTGTTAGTCTTGGCAATGCCACTTCCCAGACAGTCGGTGTCTCCTGTGGTGTCCCTGAAGGGTCAGTTCTGGGGCCCCTGCTGTTTTCCCTTTACATGCTGCCTTTAGGTCAAATTATTAATCAGTTCAACATTTCTTTTCACTTTTACTGCTATGCCGACGACACACAGCTTTACATCAGGACTGGATCATCCTCATCATCCCCATCTCCATCTTCACTCACTGCCCTCTCTACCTGCCTGGAGGAAATAAGGGCATGGATGAATCAGAACTTTCTCCAATTAAACTGCTCGAAGACTGAGGCCATAATGATTGGCACCCCTCACCAGGTACAAACATCAACTTTAACAACAATCTCCTTCTCTGGTCAAGACATCCCCCTCTCCACCTCTGTTACAAATCTTGGAATAAAAATGGACTCTCATCTTACATTTGAAAATCACATTAAGCATCTGTTTAAAACCTGCTTCTTCCATCTTCGAAACATCTCCAGACTTCGCCCATCTCTGACTTTTTCCGATGCTGAGAAACTCGTCCATGCCTTTGTCTCCTCCAGGCTCGACTACTGCAACTCCCTGTTTATTGGAATCCCTGGCAAAAATCTTCAGAAGCTTCAATATATTCAAAACAGTGCAGCAAGGATTTTATTGAGAGCTCGTAAATTTGAACATATTACACCCATTCTCCATAACCTTCATTGGCTTCCTGTCACCTACTAGCCTGGCCCTCGCCTTCCTGCACAGCTCCGCTCAATTCTCATTTCCCTTCACTGCACAGTCTGGGATTCCTCCCATAGACAACGATTTCTCCGGCCGATTTTTGACCGGACCAATCAGAGAGCAGAAGGCGGAGTTTTGAACGACGTCGACTGACGTCGTCATTCAAAATGGCTGCCGCCACGAAGGAATTTTCAATAAAACAAGGTAAAAAACTATTATTTCTCTGCTGAGAAAAATATATTTCTTAGCTGACGTTATATCAGAAGTGTTCCTGAGCAATCAGAGAGCAGAAGGCGGAGTTTTGAACGATGTCGACTGACGTCGTCATTCAAAATGGCTGCCGCCACGAAGGAATTTTCATCAAAACAAGGTAAAAAACTATTATTTCTCTGCTGATAAAAAATATATTTCTTAGCTGACGTTATATCAGAAGTGTTCCTGAGCTTAACAGTTCCTAAATCAATTCACGAAATGGTCAAATCTGCTGGATTTAAATAGTTTCGGTTTGACATTTTCCAAACAGCCTCGGGTGCGCTACGAAAATAAATGATAAAAAATCGAATTTTATCTCAAATGTTTTATCTAGGCCAACAGTCAGTAAATTAGAGCCATATAATTACACACTGGTGGCAGAAAAAATATCCACCGAGTGGTTTCTGAGCAATTTATCTGATAGCCTGGACCTCGCCAGGCTAAACTAACAAAACTCCGCCTTCTGTTCTCTGATTGGTCCATTCAAAAATCTCCAGGAGAAATCGTTTTCAATGGGAGGAATGCCAGACCCTAGTCCAAAGCGAAGTGAAGGACAAGGGTCTGGTTTCCACCAGGCTAGTCACCTACAGAATTCAATACAAAACTGCTCTCATCTCATCACACACCAATGCTTACACGGAACTTCACCTGACTATCTAAAGGACATTCTTGCACCATATTCATCCACCCGGTCTCTACGATCACAGAACAGTAATCTACTTCACATTCCACGAACCAAATTAAGGACCATGGGAGACCGGGCATTCTGTGTGGCTGCCCCCCGCCTATGGAACTCCCTCCCTGACTACCTGAGAGCTCCACAGTCACTGGTTGACTTTAAAAGCGGTTTAAAGACTTTTCTTTTTAAGCAAGCCTATTCTGCCTCCGCATGATTTTATCTTTGATCTTGGTTGATAGTATTATTGATTTTACTTGATTTTATCACTTGTTTTATTTATTTATTTATTTATTTTTTAAGCAGGCCTATTCTGCCTCCACATTATTCTGTCTTTAATCTTAGTTGATATCATTATTGATTTTATTTGATTTTATCACTTGTTTTATTGTTGTAGCACTTTGAGATTTTTATTAATGAAAAGTGCGGTATAAATTGAATTTATTATTATTATTATTATTATTATTATTATTATTAGTTCATGACTCAGATCTTCCTAATGTTTTTCTTTACAATATGTATTTTTGTTGGCCGTAATTGGGACCCTGTGTACATAGTTTCGTTCCACCTCATGTACCACATGTGATGTGAATGACAATAAAAATCCTTGTATCCTTACAAGACTGAAGAGACAAAGGTAAACCTTTATCAAAGTGATGGAAATGCTAAGAACACCCTACAGTCTACAGAAACTTTTCTTTCTACCAATTTGAAGAAAAATGCATGCAAAACGTGATCTGTTATCATGCAGCAAAACAGCGATCCAAAACATACTGGAGTTCGTCAAGGTCAGGAAATAAAATCCTCTAGTCCGGCCAAGTCAATATCCAGACTTAAACTCAAAGGATGAACACCCCCACCCCTTTTTTGTGATACCTCTGGGTCAGAGGCTTGATGTTGTTATTAATAATAATAATAATAATACATTTTATTTGTAGGTGCCTTTCTTGGCACTCAAGGTCACCTTAAATTGTCAATCATAAAAACACACAATATTATATACACAGTAAAAACAAGTTAAATGAATTAAAATAAGACAATGCAGTTGCTATCATAGTGCATAGGCTACTTTAAACATGTGAGTTTTGAGTTTGACTTTGAAATGTGGCAAATAATTTGTGTCGTGAATATCAGGTGGGAGTGAGTTCCAGAGCTGGGGAGCAGAGCAGCTGAATGCTCTGCTCCCCATAGTAACAAGACGAGCAAGGGGAACAATGAGCTGAATAGAAGAAGAGGATCTGAGGGTACGAGCAGTTGTAGCAATGTGAACAAGGTCCGGAAGGTATGGAGGAGCGAGGTTGTGGACAGCTTTGAATGTAAGGAGGAGTATTTTGTAATTGATGCTATATGGGATGGGAGGCCAATGAAGCTGTTGTAAAACAGGTGTGATATGATGGATTGAGGGGGTCCGTGTAATGATACGGGCAGCTGATTGTTGGACCAGTTGTAATTTATGAAGGGTTTTCTGAGGTAGGCCAAAAAGAAGAGAATTGCATTATTCTAAACGAGAGGTGACCAGACTGTGGACCAGAACAGCAGTGGAGTGAGGAGTGAGGGAAGGACGAAGACGATTAATATTTCGAAGATGAAAGTAGGCTGACCGAGTGATATTATTGACATGGGAGGAGAAGGAGAGGGTGATATCAAGGATGACACCCAGACTCTTAACCTGATGGGAGGGAAAGATAGAAGAGTTATCAACTGGAATGGAGAAGCTATGAAGTTTGTTTAGTATTGATTTAGTGCCAATTAAAAGAAGTTTTGTTTTATTGCAATTTACATAGTTTTAAAAAGTTTAAAGTGAACCAGTGTTTTATTTCAAGCAGACAATCAGTGAGGGACAAAGGTGGAAATGTAGAATTTGGTTTGGTTGAGAGATAGAGTTGGGTGTCATCTGCGTAGCAGTGAAACTGAATATGATGTTTGCGAAAAATAAAACCAAGGGGGAGAAGGTAAATGATAAACAACAAGGTTCCCAGGACAGAGCCCTGTGGAACACCTGAGGTAACAGAAACAGGATGAGACATGGATGATTTTAACTGAACAAACTGAGTGCGGCCAGAAAGGTATGAATGGAACCAGTTGAGGGGTGTATTTACAATGCCAAGCGAGGAAAGTCTGTCCAGAAGAATGTTGTGTGAAATTGTGTCAAAGGCTGCAGTCAGATCAAGCAGAAGGAGTATGGATAATAAACCAGAGTCAGCAGCAAGGAGAAGGTCATTGGTGATTTTAATGAGTGTTGTTTCAGTACTGTGGAGCGGACGGAAACCAGATTGAAATTGTTCTTATAAATTATTGCAAGACAGATGAGCATGAAGTTGAGCAGCTACTGTTTTTTCAATAATTTTGGAGATGAATGGAAAATTTGAAATGGGGCGAAAATTATTGAGATTATTTGGATCTAAACCAGGTTTTTTGAGTATTGGAGTTACAGCAGCTGTTTTGAGAGCAAGGGGAACAACACCAGTAGTAAGGGAAGAATGTATCATATCTGTGATGAAAGGGGACAGAGAGGGAAGAGTAGCGTTGACAAGAGCATTTGGAAGGGGATCTAATTGACAGGTTGAAGATTTTGATTTTTGAATTAGTTTGGAGATGTCATTGATTGAGGGGAGAGTAAATACAGAAAGTGAATTAGGGGCAGCTGGAACTGGAACAGATGACATTAAAGTCACAGTGGGTAACAATTGTTGGTGGATCTGTGTTATTTTTGAAGAAAAAAATGATACCAAAATGTTACAAAAATCAGAGGAATACAAATGAGGAGGAAGTGAATCAGGTGGTTTTGTAATATTTGCAAGTAGAGAGAAGAGGGCCTTGGAATTACCCTCATTTGAACTGATTAAACTGGAATAATAAATGGATTTGGCTGTAGAAATGGATTCTTTGTAGTGAAGAATGGGATTTGAATACATGTCTTTGTGCACCGTGAGACCAGTTTTCCTATAGTCTTTCAAGTTGACGTCCTTTTGCTTTTAACTGTCTAAGGGTGGAAGTAAACCAAGGTGCAGTATGAGTGAATGAAACAGATCTGGTTTTAAGTGGAGCAAGATTGTTTAGAAGATTATGAAGGCATTTGTTATAGTGTGAGAGCAGTTATTGCGAGCATTTGCGACTAATCACTTTAATTTATTTAAGTCTATCTGTTCCAGTATTTTTAACTTGCATATAAATTTGGTGTTCTGTTACAAATAATGCTGTCTTCTAAGTTCTGTATCAGACCTAAATGTGAACACCTGGAAATAAAAGCTGAAATGTTTTTCTCTTGTTTCATGTTTATCTTAGATGTCAAACCCAAATATTTCCAGTCTATAGGAAAAGGAAAGGAATTGGTTATACTCTCCCATTAATTTTAGAGGGGAGTATATGTAAACTTAAAAGCTCTGAGCCGTGCATTCTTGTTGAAATGAAAACATAAATTATATTGAATAAAATATAGACTATTAAACTGTTGTAAAATGTTGATGTGTTATTTTGAAATAAGATGACTTTAGGAAAATAGGTTTATTTTTGAGTCTATGTTGTTGGTTATTACAATATTCAGTATGCATTTGATAATTATTTGATAAGATTTAGGTCTGAGTCAGAGCTGTTGTGTTTGGCTAAATAAAAATAGACAAAATACACCATTTCAAATTATGTAAATGCATATTTATTGAAGGAATACAATGGGAAAATATTCAACAGTTGATCCATATTTTATGAACTCTTGTTGAACAGCTTCATTTAGGTGTGGTCGCTTATTCAGCAGAGTCACTCTGAAAAACAGGACAAGAAAAACACAACATTTAAAAGTCTGAAATGGTTTGAGATAGTAACTTTGTATAAATTGCTATGCACCACAACACTTTTTGATTCCATTATAGAAATCACCAGACTCAAAGCTTGTGCAAACTGCAGTGAGGTGCCCATATTAAAATGATGTTGAAGATATTTGGACAGAAAATGTTACCTTTCCAGAATCACGGCTCTTGACTCTGAGCTTGTTGACCTGGGACTCAGCGATGTCAGCACGCTCCTGAGCCTCCTCCATCTCATGCTGGACCTTCCTGAGCCTGGACATGTGGGTGTTGGCTTGTTCCTCCTGTGAGGTTTCCAGATGGAAAATTGTGTTTATAGTGCACAAGATTTTTTAATGGTATAATTTGTGCTGCTTTGTCAAATACATTACTGTATACTGTTTCACTTACAGCCTCCTCGGCTTGTCTCTTGTAAGCCTTGACTTTAAGCTGCAGTTTGTCCACCAGATCCTGAAGTCTGGTCAAATTCTTCTTGTCCTCCTCAGTCTGGAAGGAGTTAAAACAAAAATTAGTCAAAAAACAAAGAGGAAAAGGTGGAAAAAACATTTGTGTGTATTAAAAATATTTTTTTTACAGAAAAACATTACTCATGGTTCTCATCACACCACGTCTCATGGTTCTCATCACACATCTCATGGTTCTCATCACACCACATCTCATGGTTCTCATCACACCACGTCTCATGGTTCTCATCACACCACGTCTCATGGTTCTCATCAAACCACGTCTCATGGTTCTCATCACACCAGAGACAAAAGCTGCACACTCCAGCTGTTCTTTGAAACATGTTTGATGTCATGCCTGACTGGAGAGCAACACGTGGCTGACATGTAAATAAACACAATTAGTGGTTTGGTGATGATGCAACACCAAGTGCACACATTGAAATGAACACTTTGTAAACACAGTTGTTCTCCTGTATTACAACTAAAGTCTGAGCAGCTCAATAAAAATGACAAACAGAACAAGAGGCAGAAAATCATCTGATCTGACCTGGACTTTACATTTGAACTGGTAACAGTTGTGTTTTATTTGAAACACGCAGATGAACCCGCACGAGCTCTTGATCAATCGATCAGAACCGAACAGCAGCAGAAGAGGCTCATTACTCTGACAACCACCCGGTCCAAACTGCACCGACACGCGAACACTCATCATCAAAGTACCGCAGCTCTCCTCTTCTACCTGCACGCGCAGCGTCCGTCTCTGTGAGGCACCTGCAGGGAAGCTACGGAAGGCTGAGTGGGTAAAAAAGCCTGGCTCGGACTTGATTCAGAGCTCGTGTTATGTCTGCGTGCGTGTGATACATGTGATACAACGACGCGCCGCATCAGGTCACGGAATATAAATTAGTTCTGAGAATCTCGGGGGCGTGGCTTTTACGAGCCGCTGACGTCACCAGCCCGACTGTGGACTCAACCAAACGCGGGGGGGGATTCCCGGTCCTCCCGGAGCCGCTTTCAGAGTTATTCCTCCCAAATTCCTTCTTTTTCACTCACGTATAAACATCAGGTTTTCTCTACGACCGCTTGAAAACTGTCCAGGCGTCATTTGTGCCGGAAACGCGGCTTTGAAAAGACTTCGTTTAGGTAAAGTTATAAAACAGCGGCTCTCCCCTGCGCCTGCGCAGTGGTACGGTCTCAGGCTCAAATTCCGAGAATTGAGCTCGGCTGATTCTTAGAACAGGGCTTCTTAGAAGTGGTGATGCAAGAAGTTTCTAGGAAAGCGCTACCAGGTGATTCTTTTATTATTATTATTATTATTTATTTTAATTTGTCTGATGCAGTGTTCTGGTGTAGTGTGTGCTGTTTGTCGGTGGTGTTTTTAGACAACTGTCTGTTTGAGTGTTCGAGGTTCTGCTCTGTGACAGCTCCGCGGCGCCTCGGCGCTGCTCCGGGCTCGAGCACCCTCCCGCCGCTGCACCTTGCGCCAGGTGTCCGCGCGCTGCTCCGGGCTCGAGCACCCTCCCGCCGCTGCACCTTGCGCCAGGTGTCCGCGCTGCTCCGGGCTCGAGCACCCTCCCGCCGCTGCACCTTGCGCCAGGTGTCCGCGCTGCTGTCACTGTGCGCTGCTGCAGCAGCTCCACAGTATTTTATGTATTTACTAAAACAACTCAACAGGAGCGGAAATGTACCGCTCAGGGTGCGCGCCTGCGTGTTTCCGCGGTGCAGCCCAGAAGTTATATATATATATTTTTTAATTGTATTTTTTTATTCTGACAGCTGCGTGAAGTTTAACGCAGATCAAATGAGAGACAGACAACATGTGAACATGACCTGGTTCTGGTTCTATTTGCGGACGGGTCCAGTTACACAGTTAAAGATACCGTCATAAACTCCTCTCATACTTGCGAACACCTTTAACAGCATCAGCTCCACGTTTCTGCTCAGCATCAACTTCAGACTCCAGTTCACGCACCTGTTACAAGATGATTAAAAAAAATTGTTGAAGAATCAAGACATATTCATGGCACGCTCATTTTCACATTCAGTAAGCAAAGCACAAAACAGTTCATACCCTCTGCTCCAGTTTCTGGAGCTGCTTCTTGCCACCCTTCATGGCGAGGTTCTCAGCCTCATCCAGACGGTGCTGCAGGTCCTTAACTGTGACCTCCAGGTTCTTCTTCATCCTCTCCAGGTGAGAGCTGGTGTCTTGCTCCTTCTTCAGCTCCTCAGCCATCATGGCAGCCTGTAATGGACAATTTCAGGTTATAATTTTGAAAGTTTTGAAAACCTACACAGTTGTCTGGTAGTAATTTAAGTAAAGTAAACTCACATCAGTGATGGCCTTCTTGGCTTTCTCCTCAGCATTTCTTGCTTCCTGAACAGCATCATCCACCTCACCCTGAACTTGGACAAGATCAGACTCCAGCTTCTTCTTGGTGTTCAGAAGGCTGGTATTCTAAAAAATAGACCAAATAAGAAAGATTGAGTATTAATATTTGATATATTTGATATCTGTTATTTCAAATAAATTGTAAAATCCCAACCTGAGAGTGAAGCAGTCCAACACGCTCACTGGCATCAACCAACTCCTGCTCAGCCACTTTACGTGATCTCTCTGTCTGTTCCAGAGCAGCTCTCAGCTCCTCAATCTCGGCAATCATCAGACCATTCCTGCGCTCCACCATGGACACCTGCTCCTTCATGTCCTCCTGTCCTCTGACAGCATCATCAAGGTGCAGTTGAGCATCCTAACAACAAAAACATGAGTCAGTGAGAATGTTCTTTACTCTGACACATTTGGATTTGATACCTGTCATAATACAAAAATTACCTTGAGCTGTCCCTGAACGTTCCTCAGTTGTTTCTGGGCCTCAGAAGCCTGCCTGTTGGCATGGCTCAGCTGAATCTCCATCTCGTTCAGATCTCCCTCCATCTTCTTCTTGACTCTCAGGGCATCATTCCTGCTCCTGACCTCAGCATCAAGAGTGCTCTGCATGGAGTCAATGACCCTCTGGCTGTTTCTCTTGATCTGCTCCATTTCCTCATCCTTCTCAGCCAGCTTCCTGTCAATCTCACTCTTGACCTGGTTGAGCTCAAGCTGGACGCGAAGAATCTTGGCCTCCTCATGCTCCAGAGTGCCCTGAAATGTATAACCATATACCAAATTTAACTTTTGCCATTATAAAGACAAAAAATGCTGAATGTAGCTAATAATGAAAAAGAAAGTTAAAAAGAAACAACAATCAAAAATTTGTCTTGTGATGAAAAACAGCGTGTTATAAAAGGTTTGTTAATAGGAGCTTGAGATTTTACCTCAGCTTCCTCCAGGGCAGCCTGAATTTCAGATTTCTCGGTCTCCACAGTCTTTTTGGATTTCTCCAGCTCATGGATGCTCTTTCCGGTCTCACCAATCTGTTCAGTCAGATCTGAGATCTCCTCTACAGAAGAAATGACATTAAAAGTGCAATTACTACCTATTGTACCTAATAGGTTGGATACTTTGGTTTCTTAAATTTCTTATAAAAATCTCTAACTGATCATTTCTTTCGCCTTAGGCAACTTGAGAGCCACATTACAAAACATTTGAGTTCATTGATAAATCCACAGGTTGAGCCATTTTGTTTGTATATATAAAGGCTGACATACGCTGCAGGTTCTTGTTCTCCCTCTTCATGGTCTCCAGCTGATCCAGGGCCTCCTCATAGGAGTTCTTCATCTTGAACAGCTCAGTGCTCAGAGAACGAGCCTCCTTTTGGGCTCCCTCCAGCTCTGCCTGGCTCTCCTCATACTTCTGCTTCCATTCTGCCAGCACCTATTTTGCATTGATTGAAGAAAGAGAACAGTTAGGCAGATGAAATAGGCATATGATGCCTTAGTTAAAAGTATTTTAGATGTTCAGAAATAACCTTGTCAAAGTTCCTCTGCTTCTTGTCAAGGTTGGCAGCCACAGCATTAGCTCTCTCCACATCAATCATGAGGTCCTCCACCTCACCCTGCAGCCTCTGCTTGGTCTTCTCCAAAGAGGCACACTTGGAGTTCACAGCCTCAATGGATTCCTCAGCCTCCTGCA
>JBBPBX010058473.1:0-22092 GCA_038048925.1 Garcialebias charrua
ATATATATATATATGAAGTAGTGTACTGTGTATTGTATTAGAGTTAGAAAAATTAGAAAGAGTTATTAATTTTGTTCTGTTACTTGTAGATAATTATTGTTTGAACTAATTGTTTGAAGAAAAAAAGGGGCAGATATAATAAGATTTTTTCTTCTTTCTGCTACCTTTCATTTTTATATTTTGTATGTTATCGTTTATGGGATTGTTTTGTATTGTATTTTTAAATGAATCAATTTTATGAATAAAAATAAAATAAAAATAGTTTATTTATAGGTCTTCTTCTTTCGGCTTTTCCCTCTTCAGGGGTCGCCAGAGCAAGTCATCCTCCTCCACCTCACTCGGTCCTCTGAATCCTCTGTCCTCACTCCAACTACCTCCATGTCTTCTCTAACTGCATCCATATATCTCCGCTTTGTCTTTTTCCTGGCAGTTGCATTTCTAACATCCTTCTACCAATATATGCACTGTCCCTCCTCTTGACATGTCCAAACCATCTCAGTCTGGCCTCCCTAACTTTATCTCCCAGTTGTTCAACCTGTGCTGTACCTCTGATGATCTCATTCCTGATCTTATCCATCCTTGTCACTCCTAAGGAGAACCTCAGCATCTTCATTTCTGCCACTTCCAGTTCTTTCTCCTGTCTTTTTGTCCATGTCTCTGTCTCCAGACCATACAACATAGCTGGTCTCACCACTGTCTTGTAAACTTTTCCTTTGACCTTTGCTGACACCTTTTTGTCACAAATCACTCCTGAAACTTTTCTCCATCCACTCCATCCTGCCTGGACTCTCTTTTTCACCTCTTTACCACATTTCCCATTTTCCTGGACAGTGGACCCCAAGTACTTGAAGTCCTGCACCTTTGTGACCTCTGCTCCTTGTAGCCTCACTGTTCCACTGGCCTCCCTCTCATTCACACACATGTACTCTGTCTTACTACGGCTGACTTTCATTCCTCTTCTTTCAAGTGCATACCTCCACCTCTCCAAGTTCTCTTCCACCTGTTCCCTGTTCTCACCACAGATCACAATGTCATCTGCAAACATCATAGTCCATGGGGATTCCTGCCTGACCTCATCTGTTAGTCGGTCCATCACCAGAGCAAACAAGAAGGGGCTCAGAGCCGATCCTTGATGCAATCCCACCTCCACCTTGAAGCTATCTGTCACTCCTACAGCACATCTCACCACTGTCCTGCTGTCCTCATACATGTTGTTCTATGATATTTCAGATCAACCCAAATGGTTAATGTTTTATCATCTTTTTAGATTTGTGAAAGGTAGGCACACTCACTTGTTTGGAAGAAAACAAATGCATAGACTTAATTAAAAATAATGAATATTTATTAAAGAAGTCTTGTGACAGAAAAAGGAAAAAGTAAAAACATACAAGTAAAACATACAAAGTTTTCATGCTAAGATCAAAGTGTCAGTTTTAATCTCGCCACAGTACTAACAGCACACACAAACTTAGGCATTGATATAAAATCATTATCCCTCACCTTTTGACACAACTGGGAGAGCCTCACAGTTTGGCGAGGAATATACATCATGCACAGCTGGACGTCTGATCAGGACTCGCAGCAGACTCTCAAATTGTTCATCCGAGCGCCTCTCAATTTATACCTTGAAATGTGTTTGTGCATGTTTTGGGTGTATGTGTGTTTATGCACACACTATGACTTCACCTCATCTTGTTTTTCAGAGTAAAGTGGTGCTAGGCATCATTAAAAGAAAACATGTCTTATCTGAAGGGTTTGTTAGATCTGTTACCAAGGAGGCTACGAGGTCATGTGAACAAAACGAGCTTAGTTTTTTCACACAACTCTTGCGCCGGATCAAACCTAATTACAAATAGTTTCTTGACACTAAACTAAAATGTTTTCTTTTAGTTTTTTCACATAACTCTTGCACCGGATCAAACCTAATTGCAAATAGTTTCTTGACACTAAACTAAAATGTTTTCTTTCACAAGTGTTACATTAAGCATTAACTCTTAACATAAAAATTGATAAACATTTAGTCAGAAAAACATTAATAAACTCTTAATTCATTCCACCCTATGATTTTCTGACTAATTTTGAAAATTTTTCCCGTCACCTCATGGGACATTCACCAGTCACACTATAAGTTCAATCATCATAACAATGTTACAAACTAATCTAATTATATGATCCTTCCTACAAACAAAGTACCAAAAAAAGTAAAGGCAGGATAGTGCATATTCTTACTTTATTAGTTTTAACCGCTGTAAAACTTTCCCCTTAACACTTTCAAATGGAGAGTCAGACATAGAAACTCAATCACAAGTTTCTGCACCATGGATCGGATCCGTTCATTGCGTATCAGAAGGGACCCAAATCAATGGAGACTACCAGGAAAAGGCAGAAATTGCCAATTAGTCAATCAATCTCAACTCCCACGAGTGTACAACACATTCATCCTTTAAAAAGGCACCTAGTTATGTTTTAAGGACGATTTTCCTGCCCAGATAAAACTTATTCCTGTTTGTAGCACATATCTGTACATGTGCATGTCATCTCAAATTAATCATCATTTAGTCTTAAAAACAAATCACATTTCATCATTTCAGATTTCATCACTTCAGGTAAAATAAAATAAAAATAAAAAAACTCAATGAATAATAAAGAATGTTCCCAAACTAGTCACTTCACGATGGATCTTCGTGGCTCCACCCTCTGGAACAGCTTGCACCAAAAACACCTACAATTTTTACATGCAATCTCATTCGAAGCACGTGAAAGATTGGTAAGCACTTTTCCTGGCCATCCTTTTTTTTTCACATCTTCTAGGCCAGTGGTTCCAAAAGTGGGGTACTCGTACCCCTGGGGGTACGCAGGAGGAACTTAGGGGGTACACGAGAAAATTTGAAAAAATAAAGTGAAAAAAGACTGAAGTGCCTTCAAATAATACACATGTATATGCTGCCATCTAGTGTTCAGCAAAATCATTGCACTGGCAAAGTAGAAGGGTGTGAAAATAGGCGTGACTCGCTGATGGGACACCTCTCGATCAAAGCAGCCTTCACTCAACTTCTTGTCGGAGCTGAGAAAAAATGGATGGTTAAAAAAGAAAATATGCGAATCCAGAAAGACACCGACAGCTATCACCAGCCAGCGTACTGCAGGAGGTGAACCTGCCAGCGACAACGCTCCAAACAATTCTTCAAATAGAAGAGATACATCAAACCAAGATGTTAGAGGTGCATCTGCAACCTGCTAGCTGCATGGCCATGGACAGTGACGAGTGTTCGGATGTGGAGCGGGCTGGGCGGGATATGGATCCTTGTGGTGTGGGGAAGCCCGTCACCTCGGACAGAGAAACAAAAAGGTGCAAATATGATGAAAGCTACATTGCTTTGGGATTCACATCTACTAATACAGGTAGATTTACTCAGCCACAGTGTGTTGTTTGTGCAAAAGTGTTATCTCATAACTCAATGAAGCCTTCACTGTTGCGAAGACATCTAGAAACAAAACATGCCCATTTGAAAAACAAGCCGCGGGAATATTTTGAGCGCCAATTGAGAGCACTTTCTACCAGTAAGAGCTGCTTAAGAGAGAACAATATTGATTCCAAGAACGGACTAAGAGCATCTTTTATGGTGAGTTACAGAGTGGCTAAAACCAGCAAACCACACACTATTGTGGAGGACTTGATATTACCTGCCGCCTCAGATATGGTTGTGGGACAATGCTGGGAGAAAAGGCTAAAAAAACGATACAAACAATACCTTCATCAAATAACACAGTCTCTCGGCGCATTTCTGAAATGGCAGAGAATGTCTTAAAACTGTTATTACAGCGCATATGAGCAAGCGAATTTTATGCACTACAGTACAGCTGGATGAGTCAACTGATGTGGCTGGACTGGCACATCTCCTTGTGTACGTGCGATACATTCATGAAGGGACAATTAACGAGGACATGCTCTTCTGTAAACCTCTTGAAACAAGGACAACAGCAGAGGAAATTTTCAAAATGCTGGACAACTTTGTAAATGCACATGGGCTAATGTGGACAAAATGTGTTGGCATCTGTACTGATGGTGCAAAGGCCATGACAGGGAGGCACAGTGGTGTAGTAACACGGGTGCAAGCAGCTGCTCCTGATGCGACTTGGGTCCATTGTAGCATCCACAGAGAAGCTCTTGCTGCCAAGGGAATGCCTGTTGGCCTGAAAAATGTTTTGGACACAATAGTGAAAATGGTGAACTTTGTGAAAGCCAGGTCCCTGAACTCTCGCATATGTACTGCATTATGCAGTGAAATGGGCAGTGAGCATGAGACATAACGAACTAAATCTAGGCTTACAAGGAGTTTCAGCAACTGTATTTAACACTAAGACTACCAGAATATTCAGATGAGTACTACACTTACCAGAGTCTGTCAAATTACAGATTGAGGGATATGCATTCAATTAGGTGTGTGTGACCCCCTGGGGCTGAAGTCTTTTGTGTGCTCAAAACATCCCCCCAGTAGCAAAAACAAAACATCTCCCCATATTCCAACAACAACATTCCTTCTGCAGGTTGAAAGTGCAGCTTTTTACAACACAGAGCAAACTTTTGGAGATGTTGATGACTCTTTGCAAATGTCAACGCTAGAAACTTCAGTTTATTTTATAGATATACGTTTTATACTTTTTATACTACTATGCAAAAACTCAGGACAGTATTACACTTTTATTATTTCATTTTATGCTTATGTTCATTGGGTGTTTGGTGTTTTAGGGGTGTTTGGTGTTTCAGTGTTGGTGTAAATTTTCATACTTTTATACTATTATGAAAAAACTCAGGACAGTGTTACACTTTTTTACTATTTTACTATTTTATGCTTATGTTTATTAAATGTTTTAGTGTTTAGTGTTTAGATGGTTACTGTTGCACCGAGGGACTGAGAGAAACGCAATTTCGGTCCTGTGTATGTCCTGTACATATTGCAGTTCTGACAATAAAGTTGACTTTGACTGCCTCTAAGCGAGCAGGTCCCCGGTTCAAATCCTGGTCCGGGGGCCTTTCTGGGTGGAGTTTGCATGTTCTCTCCGTGCATGCGTGGGTTTTCTCCGGGTGCTCCGGTTTCCTCCCACAGTCCAAAAACATGCATGTTAGGCTGATTGTTAACTCTAAATTGACCCTAGGTGTGAGTGAGACAGGTCCCTCTTGTAAATGAGTCCCCGTGGCTCAACGAGTCCAGCCTGTATAAATAAAGGTTGAATGAATGAATGAACAAACTGATATGGAGAGAACACAAATTCTGTAAGAATAAAAATACTAAATATCACCTATTCCACGGTCAAGGCGGGATTGCATTGGTCACTTTTATCTGAAGGCGGCGGGATTGTACAGGTGGTCCCCGACTTACGAGGACATCGACTTACAGGCCTTCGGCCTGGAAACCCTGCTATGGACCGTGTCGGTTCATAAGTTTCTCCGCGGAGACACATGCGCTTTATGTGAACGGCGGTTTTGTCAGGAAGGCATCTTTGTCCTTCCTGGACGAAGGACAAATGGTAAATGGAGCTTATTTATATAGCGCTTTCCAGCCCCCTATGAGGGGCCCCAAAGCGCTTTACAATACCAACCATCCAACCATTCATACACACATTCATACACCGGTAGCGGCAGACTGCCATGCAAGGCGCCATCCAGTCCTACCGGGAGAAACTCGGGGTTAAGTGTCTTGCCCAGGGACACAACGACACATGGTGTGGGGAAACGGGATTCGAACCTCCAACCTTCCGATCGGTGGACGAGTGCCATTACCACTATGCCACGGCTGCCTATCTGCCTATCTGCAAGCTACATGCTGAGTGAAATAAAATTGAATAAAGTTGTTTCACTCCAGTTTTCATGTAAACATTCATACTTTTGAGTGTGGAAAAATGATTGTGTTATACAACAAATACAGAGCTTTATCATTCAATGGGTCTCTGACTTTGTACAGTACTGTAATAGATTTAGTATTTTTATTCTTACAGAATTTGTGTTCTCTCCATATCAGTTTGTTCATTCATTCATTCAACCTTTATTTATACAGGCTGGACTCGTTGAGCCACGGGGACTCATTTACAAGAGGGACCTGTCTCACTCACACCTAGGGTCAATTTAGAGTTAACAATCAGCCTAACATGCATGTTTTTGGACTGTGGGAGGAAACCGGAGCACCCGGAGAAAACCCACGCATGCACGGAGAGAACATGCAAACTCCACCCAGAAAGGCCCCCGGACCAGGATTTGAACCGGGGACCTGCTCGCTTAGAGGCAGTCAAAGTCAAAGTCAAAGTCAACTTTATTGTCAGAACTGCAATATGTACAGGACATACACAGGACCGAAATTGCGTTTCTCTCAGTCCCTCGGTGCAACAGTAACCATCTAAACACTAAACACTAAAACATTTAATAAACATAAGCATAAAATAGTAAAATAGTAAAAAAGTGTAACACTGTCCTGAGTTTTTTCATAATAGTATAAAAGTATGAAAATTTACACCAACACTGAAACACCAAACACCCCTAAAACACCAAACACCCAATGAACATAAGCATAAAATGAAATAATAAAAGTGTAATACTGTCCTGAGTTTTTGCATAGTAGTATAAAAAGTATAAAACGTATATCTATAAAATAAACTGAAGTTTCTAGCGTTGACATTTGCAAAGAGTCATCAACATCTCCAAAAGTTTGCTCTGTGTTGTAAAAAGCTGCACTTTCAACCTGCAGAAGGAATGTTGTTGTTGGAATATGGGGAGATGTTTTGTTTTTGCTACTGGGGGGATGTTTTGAGCACACAAAAGACTCCAGCCCCAGGGGGTCACACACACCTAATGGAATGCAAATTCCTCAATCTGTCATTTTACAGTCTCCCATGGGAGCTATATGTAAAATATTTACAAGTACATATGTTTGGTAGTCCTAGTGTTAATGTCCAAGATAAAGTTGAAGCCATGATAAAGAAGTTAAACCTCTGGATAAACTGCATGGACAACAACAAAACAGAAGTTTTTCCATTGCTACATGACTTTGTGTGTGGAAATGAACTTCCATTGAGTACGAGTGTGAAACGTGACATTACTGCACATCTTGGTGAGCTGGCTTCCCAGTTACGCCGGTACTTCCCTGAATCTGATGGATCAGATAGTTGGATACGACACCCGTTCAGCTCTATGCCCGAAGCTTTACCAACAGCAGAACAGGAGAGTCTCATTGAAATAGCAACAGATGGATCCCTAAAAGTTGAATTCAACCAGAAGCCACTGCCTGATTTCTGGATCGGACTGGCCACAGAACAGCCTGAGTTAGCCAAACGTGCTGTAAAGACTTTGATGCCCTTTGCTACAACATACTTGTGTGAAAGTGGATTCTCAGCTCTGACAAATATGAAAACAAAATACAGAGCAAGACTTTGTGTTGAAAACGATTTAAGACTCAGACTGTCTCAAATTAAACCAAACATTGCAGAGTTGTGCGCATCTTTCCAAGCACATCCTTCTCATTAAAGCTGTGGTGAGTTTAACTAAATACACTGTTGAATAACTTCGTTATCCCACCATAAAAATATTTAGTTATCCCACCATAAAAATATTTAGCAAATTATTCATTCTACACAGGCTAAATTTTTGGATAATTCATAGACTATAAAATAAATGTGTTGCTTAGTAATACTAACATTTACTAATAAACATCATTTGGTGGTAAATAACAGTTGCATATTATTTTTATTTGATGGGTGCAGTGTTTACAAACACATTTTAAAGGTCATGTAATTAGGGGGTACTTGGCTTGAGGTCAGATGTCTGAAGGGGTACAGAACTGAAAAAAGTTTGGGAACCACTGTTCTAGGCGGACCTTAAAGTTGCAATAAGGTCGACGCACTGGAATGTTACACCTGCTCGACACCTCTGCTTACACTTGTCACCAGCAGGACCGACCCACAGGACACTTGAAGCCGTCCTGTCTTCTCAACAAGGTTCATCTCGTGGCAAAGACCCCAACTGTCCTCTTTTCAGGACACGTCTTTGTGTCAAAGAAGCGTGGAGTCACCAGCAGATCTGTAGCACAAACGCAGCAGCACCACAACAGCGATGAAGCGACGACCCAGCAGACACCATGTCACAGGCGCCCCAGCCACTCCTGTCGTCCTCCGTGCGTTGTCCCACCAGACAGACGACAAGAACCACATATCAGCTGTAACACAAAACATGCTATTGATAGAATGACAAGGATTAGTGATCTCTTAAACAAAAGGTTCATTCTTTAAACTTGCAAAAAAAAATAAAACCCCTCTTCTTTTTTTAAAATCAAAAATAAGCATGAAAACCAACACTTTTTGTACATTTTTCCCCTTCAATCAACATCTAATATCACCTGTCGACCAATTCGTCACAATCTCCGGGGCTCGACCCGTTCAACCCATCAAAACCCTGCAAACTGCAAGCTCAAACAACCTGCCTCTTCCTCTTCCTTTCTCTGCTTCATTGTTCTGACCCTAATGACCTCATTCTCTTCAGAGGCGTCTCGGTCTGACACAACCTGAGTAGCTCCGCTCCTCTCCCCCACTGCACAGTAGTGTGTGGGTCTGAAGGAAGCCGGAGGAGCAGAGGTTGCGCTGAAGACGTTTCTCAGGGCCTGTGGAAGTCCATCAGATCTTGCAGATCTAGATATAACTGTGTCCTCTGCTTGCCTTTCCTGTTTTTGTAAACAACCTCACTTCACTCAGTTCTTTCCTCCTCTGCTGCTGTCTTCAGTCAGAGGCATACACACACACAAATGCGTCGCTGCACCTTTAACCTCTTTATCTGCTCTCACACACATTACTCATGACAGATGAGGCACACTCTTCCTCAGTCTCTCAACCACTTTCTCTTTTTTTTCACTCTGTTAATTTTTGCTCATGCGCCTCTGATCTTAAACAATAACTCCTTTTTCTTTCCTCGTAATTCTTCCTCCAACAAATCACTCTTGCTAACTTTTGGACAACTTCCAACTTTCTGGTCTGCAGAAATTCCTTAACAAGCTGTGTATTCAACAATCCTCTTCTACGCGGCTGCACAGACACACACAAGCGTCTTTTCTTTTCTCTTTAACTTAATCGTCTCAAAGCTGGACGCTCTCAAAAATCACAGCTACTTCTATTTTCTTTTCTTTTTTTGTCAAGCTGCTTTTTAACTCTAATTGAGCTACAACAAGGATATTTTCCGACCCTGTCACAGCAGCATCCATAAACAATTCATTTGGGCTTTCCTGATTCTCGTCGTACAACCTCCCACACATGGTGCACACACAGAAAAGCGCTTGCTCTTTTTTTTTACTTCAACTGAGCTGTCAAAAAATAAATCACCAGTCTTTTTAACTTCAACTGATAAACCTGTCGAAGAAATCACCTGGCTTAATGAATTGTTTCAAAACTCCCTCAGACAAAACTCACAAGGGTTTACACCCTGGCAAAAATACTTAGGTTACTTTTCAGATAGACAACAAGGGTTATATTTCTGTCTTTTAACCTTGGTTAAATACTTATGTTCCAGATCGACAAAACTTTAACAAGGGGGGTTTTTTTTCTTCCTTTTTTCACCCTGGCAAAAATACTTCTGTTACCATTCTAGCTGCGTGCATGGCAAGCTATACATAAACAATTCTTGTTTATCTTCTGATTCTCCTCAGCACTCATAGAATCGATCAGTAGCTTTTAAGGCGTCCCCCAAAACCGCTTGTAAGACACGACAGGACATAAATTGCTGACAGGGAATCACACCTCCATCAGCTCTCAACAGCGGGAATCTCTCATCCGCTTCCAAAACAACAAGGGAATCACACCCGCTTCCAAAACAACGGGACTCTCACCCGCTTACAAGAACACAGCTTCACACTTTTCCTCTTTTTTTTCCAAACAGCACGGTGTGCATTCCTCTCAATCCTGTTGTAGTAATATAGGACGGGGTCAGTTTACTGACTTACCTATATTTTAGATGTATAAATTGGCAGGGTTTAGACTGACACAAAAATACATCATTAATTAAACGAGTTCTCTCTTTTTCAGCTTAATATCAATAATTCTATACCTTGACCAGATGTAATTCACAGGAAATGTTAAACTTATGTTGGAACAGAAGGACTGGTCCATTTATTTAACATAATCAATAAATTACATCACACATTATGTACATGATTGGTTGATCATTTTTCCTATAATTAACTTCAGCATAGATGAAACACGCGTCCGCAATTTCATAGGAACAACAGAACAAGTTATGGGTGTTAATAACTTATATCTCTGCTGGCACAATAAACTTAAAGTTTAGTTACTTAAAGTAAGAAAGTTTCAGTGAAGAGAAAATGGAGGAGGAAGAAAATGAAGGAAAAGAAGTTAAGAGTCAGGGAGTTATCTTGATGTGTTTTAACCAGAAGCATGGCAGCTCTCCGGCCGAACTCGACTACACGTTGGTACACTTGGCAAGCATTTGACGACTTTGTTACCTCGTGAAGACGTCAGTCCCCAGTTGGTCCCACTGGCCAGTTTGTTTACCGTTTTCAGCATCTCCAGACGTGCGCCTTGACTCGAACCGAAAGTAACGGCAGCTCCTGGTGTTGTTTTCAAGATAAGACGTTCCTTAAAAGAATGTCAATAAAGTGAAGCTTTTCACGGCTTGAAATAGATTTATAACAGGCATGTTATAAATCTTTTAACTGAATGACGTGTCCTTAGCGTGTGACTAGACGATCATCAGTTCTTTGGAGAAGACCATAGTTTGAGGCTTACTCCAGCAGACTTCAAGGAAAACAGGAAGTCAGAGCTCTTTTAAGGCTAACTTGACCTAGAAAGACGTAGCTCTTTCTGATTCGGTCTGTTAGGCCAGGAGCCACTGAGAGGAGGCATAAGTTAGATTAAAAATGTCAGAAAGGATAAGAAAGTTAGTTTAAGACGCCAGTCTCATGATACAGCAGATTTAGAACTTTCTTAACTCATTACCAACACTGTTGTATGATTAAAACAAACGTCATCAGAGCATAACATATGGGACCTATTAATGATAATAGCTTGATTATTAAATAGGACAAAAACAAAAGTCTCTGGGTGTCTAGATTGTCCTGAGCTCAAGCTAAAATGAATGAGATAAAGTGTTCCTTTTATCTTCACATGCAAGTTCGAGAGGAGAGGAGAAATCCTCCATGTACAACATTTTGAATTAAGCAGAGTATTTGATTTATCTGACATTAAAATGTACTGATGCTCTTACAAATAAAATTATTCATTTGATGACATTTGAATTAACAAAATTAAAAGAAGTCTCTGGATGACTTAATTTATGATGTTTGATTCAAATTAAAGTAATAAAAGTATTATTGTCCCTTCAGGAATAACTCCCAAAAAGTTCATTACTGAGAACGATCAGAGAAGTGTTTCAAAGGTCAAGGTTGTATCACTACACTGTTAAGCACCTTGGTCAATGCAAGGCATTGTAGGAAGGTGGTTTACAAATAAAGATATCCCATCCTCGTCGCCAAAATGTTCTATGATATTTCAGATCAACCCAAATGGTTAATGTTTTATCAACTTTTTAGATTCGTGAAAGGTAGGCACACTCACTTGTTTGGAAGAAAACAAACACATAGACTTAAAGAGCAACTCCACACCCTGTGGATCGGTACCTCCTCCTTCCAAAATCTCCCTGAAAATGGGCGTGTCGAGAGACGAGGAGGGGTGGAGGTAGAGTTGTGCTTTTGTTCACGCCTCCACCTGCAACAACCTAAAACAAATTAAACCTCTAGCCAACAACATACACCAAGCAACAACAAAGAATAAACATGTAGATGTATTTATCTATTCCACCCATTCCATCCAAAACCAAAGGCCTAAAAAAATGAAAATAAAAATAAAACCGCTTGTCAGGAGTGAAATGCAGCACTTCCATATAAGGTATGCACTTCTCATCTCTGCAGGGGATTGGCTCTGCTTGAACCACCTTTGTGACATCAGAGTGTACAAGACACATCAGAGTGAACAGTCCTGACCAATATGAAAATTAAGGTGCAATAACCTCTGTTCAACCCAAAGGACTACCGTAAACACAGTTTTAGACCAAATATTGCCAAATATTGCCAATTTACACAGATATGCACAATTATGTGAAAATAAACACAGCCATAGTGCTAGATAATATTTTAAACACATTCTAGGGAGTTTATCAGCTAAAAAAAGTTAATTTTGGGTTTAGTCGCACTTTAATTAAAAATAATGAATATTTATTAAAGAAGTCTTGCGACAGAAAAAGGAAAAAGTAAAAACATACAAGTAAAACATACAAACAGTGTTTCCTGCTAAGATCAAAGTGTCGGTTTTAATCTCGCCACAGTACTAACAGCACACACAAACTTAGGCATTGATGTAAAATCATTATCCCTCACCATTTTACACAACTGGGAGA
Organism: Garcialebias charrua; assembly: GCA_038048925.1. NCBI lineage: Eukaryota > Metazoa > Chordata > Actinopteri > Cyprinodontiformes > Rivulidae > Garcialebias > Garcialebias charrua. The sequence goes on from JBBPBX010058473.1 coordinate 12,443, forward strand.
GCCATCACAGTTTTGGCGAGAATATACATCAACGTAGCCGAGCATCTTGATCAGAATCACGGCAGACTCTCAAATTGTTCATCTGAGCACCTCTTTATACCTCGAAATGTGTTTGTGCATGTTTTGGGTGTATGTGTGTTTGTGCACACACTATGACTTCACCTCATCTTGTTTTTCAGAGTAAAGTGATGCTAGGCATCATTAAAAGAAAACATGTCTTATCTGAAGGGTTTGTTAGATCTGTTACCAAGGAGGCTACGAGGTCATGTGAACAAAACGAGCTTAGTTTTTTCACACAACTCTTGCGTTGGATCAAACCTAATTACAAATAGTTTCTTGACACTAAACTAAAATGTTTTCTCTTAGTTTTTTCACATAACTCTTGCATCGGATCAAACCTAATTGCAAATAGTTTCTTGACACTAAACTAAAATGTTTTCTCTCACAAGTGTTGCATTAAGCATTAACTCTTAACATAAAAATTGATAAACATTTAGTCAGAAAAACTTTAATAAACTCTTAATTCAACGCCTCAAAAACAGGATGGAGGGGCGATCTGCAGAAATCAGAACGCCTGTGGCCTTCGGAATAAACAGGAAGCAAGATTACATATCAACTTCCTAGAATTGTTGGCCGTATTCCTGTCAGTAAAATACTTCTTTGGCAAAGGTCTGATTGCAGGGTAGCACATCCTGGTGAAATCAGATAACAGGACCACAGTGTCCTTCATCAACAGAGAGGGAGGGACAAGGTCCCAGCCCTCCTCGGACTGACGCAGAAGATGCTCACGTGGTGTGCTCCAAGAATCTTGTCACTCAGGGCGACTCATGTTCCCGGTGAACTAAATTATGGAGCAGATGCCCTCTCGAGAGGGCCTCTCTTGGCGTCAGAATGGAGCCTGAACCCACGGGTTGTAGAGCAGGTCTGGTCACAATTTGGGAGAGCCTCAATGGACTTGTTCGCTTGCAGAGCTAGCTCGCAGTGTGACCTTTACTTCTCTTTGAAGGAAGCAGATGCACCGTTGGGAACGGATGCTCTGGCACATGACTGGCCAGCAGGGGTGCTGTACTATGCTTTTCCACCTGTCCCTCTGAACGAGGTGACACTGGAACGTGTACGTCAGGGAGTCCTCTCCCTGATCCTGATAGCCCCCAGGTGGCCGCAGAAACCGTGGTTCCTGGAGTTGATCTCATTGTTATCAGGGATACCATGGCAATTGCCTCCTCACAGGGACATGCTGACTCAGGCACGTGGGCAGTTTCTACCCCCACGTCCAGAGTTGAGACGGCTTTCAGCCTTGCCTTTAAAGGGAACTGGCTGAGGGCCTAAGGCTTTGATTGCTTTATACCAAAACGAAAAGCAACAACATACACAAGGGTGTCCCTTGGTGTTTATGTTTGCTTAGGAGATGTTCAATGGAGGGGTTCCCCTCTCCTTTAACGGGTCTCCGACATCAGGATGGGCTCCACTTGTCAGTCGTGCCCCTTGTAAAAAAAAAAAAAGGAGATGAGTAATCACACTAGTGGAGCACGCTTATGCTGTCTCTAGTTGGTGTTTCATCTATGTGCCCGGTGGTAACATCAAGCTGATGTTTCTACGTGAGGTATTTTTTCTTCCCGGACTGTGCTCTCTGCATACCTTGAAGAGAGCAGCTGGGAGATGCCTGCCGTATCGAGGCAGATGTTCTCACATGCATTTTGCTGAGCATTTCAAGGGCGTGAATGAATTACGTTCCCATAGCAATATGTTGCACCGAGTGACATGACTGATAAGGGAACTGAAAGTTATGCACCATAACTCATGTTCCCTGAAGGAAAGGAACGAGGTGCAACATACCTGGCCCTTTTCAATGCTGAAAGCTCTGTGAAGTGCATTTTGGAAAATGATGGATGGGCGTCAGTGGCTTAAATACCCAGAGGGAGGGGACTCTGGCGTGACGCTGACGCCCCTGCCATAAAGGCGTGAATGTATTCCTTCAGGTAATCACGCGGGGGCGCAATTTCCCATAGCAATATGTTGCACCTCGTTCCCTTCCTTCAGGGAACATGAGTTATGGTGCATAACTTTCCGATTTTACTTCAGTGACTCATTTTGATTATTAAAGGGTGAATAAGTTGTTGTTGGTCAGTAAACTGACAAGCTGGTGCCAAATTTTAACAGGAGCTAAAAAAAAACAAAACAGCGTAGTGAAGGGGATGGAGAAAGTGTCACCCTTCTTCATCATTCACACATCCTTCATGTTTCTACACTTCCCTTCTTTGAAATACATTTTTTAATTAATGTCAAAATGATTTGCTTACAAAAGCAATAAAAGATTAATTAAAAAAATACATGGTCAAAACAAGAACACATCTGGGGACAGACTTGGCACTCTGCCAAAAGTGTACACAAGTTGTACCAGCGACCCAGCCATTGGCTGAGGAAAAAACCCCTGTGACTGAAGACCCGAACCACCACTTCTTTGATGACAATATCTGCGAAGATATGACGACATTATACGTGGATGGATCTTCATTCCGCCGCGACAAAATCTGTAGGGCAGGTGTTGGAGGGGTCCTCCTCCAAGACCAAGAGCAGATCACCTTCAGCTACAAATCAGGCTCTCAGACTTCTCGGTACGCTGAGATTGTCGTGATCATGATCCTAATAGCTCTCCAGATGGTAGTAGCACACTCCATCAAGACCCTAGTCATCTGCACTGACTCTAACTATGCTCGTTTGAGTTTCGCTTGTCACCTTGCTGTGTGGAAACAGAACGGTTTCCTAACAAGCGACAGGAAAGTGGTCAAACACAAAGAGCTTTTCATAGCGTGTGATCACTTGGTGACATCACACGACTTACAGGTCTACTGGAAGAAAGTTCCAGGACATTCTAGAGTCCCAGGCGATGACAAGCACTACAATGACATTGCGGATTCCTTAGCCAAAGAAGGAGCCGACGAAGGTCCTCTATGGTCCTTCGACTCCTCCTGGTTGATCAAGACTCTGTCAACACAACCTGCTGTTGAGGTTATGGCAGTCACACGTGCACAGGCCGCGGCCAGACCTGCTGACAACGCAGTCTCTGTACGGCCTGCACTGACTGACCCAGACATCATCCAACAGCAAAAGTCGGATCCTGCTATCAACTCCATGATACTGTACCTGACTGATCCGAACAAAAATAGTCCGTCTAAAGACGACCTGGATTCCGATCCAGACCTTAAGGTCCTCTATCAGCTGCGCAAACAGCTAAAACTAATCAAGGGCATCTTAACTTTCGCTCATGGACCAACGTCCTCACCTGTGTTCGTGGTTCCCCATGACCAAAGGGGGGTAATGTTAGTCCATGCCCATGATCTCCCGTCCGCAGGACACAAAGGAGATAAAGCCACGCTGACGGCATTAAAACAAATTGCCTATTGGCCTGGAATGAAAAAGGATGTCAAGGACTACATTGAAGGGTGCGTGGTGTGTGGCCAGTTTCAGCCAACCAGACCACTTCACAGAGCACCACTGCAAAGCAGAGGCATTGCATTCCCATGGTCTGACCTCCAGATCGACTGGGTTGGACCACTCACTAAGAGCTCTAGAGGAAATAAATATTTTCTCACGGTAACCTGTGCATTCACCAAATGGGTAGAATGCCTACCAGCTCCTAACGACACAGCACAAACAACTGCTATGTTGTTAATGAATCATATATTCTCAAGGTTTGGACTTCCCCTTAGGGTGAACTCAGACCAAGGTACACACTTCACAGGTGAAGTGATGAAAGAACTGTGGAAGACGCTAGGCGTCAAGGCCAACTTTCATGTCGGCTACCACCCACAGGCTTCAGGCCAAGTAGAGAGAGCAAACAGAACTGTGGTGAGTATTTTGAAGAAATACGTGGCCGCAAACCACAAGGACTGGGACGTGAAACTCCCTCTGGTCCTCATGGCCATAAGAGCCACTCCACACACATCAACTGGCATCTCTCCCTTCGAGATGATGACCGGTCGACAAATGACTCTCCCTCTACACCTGTTGTACCAACCAGGCGACGCCGCCATGGCAACAGCCTACACTACACAACAATACATGAAAGATTCGAATGTACACCTCAGAAACACTTTTGCTTTCGCCCAGAAAAACCTGGAAAAATCCGCTGAAGGACGCAAGGCGTACTACGACCAGAAGGCCTCTCACAATGAACTCCAAGTGGGAGACAGAGTCTGGTACTATACGTTCGCCCCAGCAACCGGGAAAGGAGAGTCCGGGACCGGAACTCTCGCCCGCAAACTAATGCCCAGGTGGACTGGACCTCATCTGATAACAGACAAAGTGTCCTCAGTCATCTACGAAATCAAAATCAGCAAAGGCCGCAAAGAGCCAATTGCTAAATGGGTACATCGAAATCAGATCAAACCTTACAAGGCGTTCAATGACTCCACAAAAGACAAAGATCTCACAAACACACCGACTTCATGGGATAATAAGGTCGTCCAAACACAAGTTAGTAAATAAACTAATCAGGTTTAAACTACCATATTTCCCACCCTATAAGTCGCATTGTCCAATTTGAACTTAGAAACGCTAAGCCTAACACCCACGACATAAAACTAATCTTAACAAACGTTTAAATCAACAGGATCTAACGTGCCATTTGTTATTAAGAAGCTAAGACCTATCTTTTTGTGTCTCCCTAGGATCATGATGAAATCACTCCTAGTAATCTTCACCCTCTTGGGAACCATCCAAGAAGGACAGGCTGAGGTTGTGACCCTTGGACCCACCTCAGGCATCAGTCTTAGGGACCAACCCGGACTGCTCGTCACAGATTGTCAGCTGTACACTCGGAAAGTCTTCGTCCGCTTCGATCCCCAAACGGTGATCAATCAGCACATCAAAATCAAAGACGAATGGACTAACGAAACATGGTACACTTTACCAATCCAGAATGCAAGAGGTCAAACCCGACACATGTTAAAGCAGCTACGTAAGTTCACCCTCACACAACAAGAGCTGAGCGGAACGCGTAGACGAAAAAAGAGTGTCCTTAGTGGGCTTCTCAATGCTGCCTCCGCCATTGGATCTCTTTTTGGCTTAGGTCTGTCTACAATCAACAGTGTCAGCATAACGTCCTTAAAACAACACGTTAATGACATACAGAAGGAATTCCCATGGATCAGAACACAAATGGATCGGCAACAAACACAGTTAACTCACGTGACCGAAACGGTTCAGAAGACCGTCTTAGTGTTGAACACTCACACCAAAGAAATCAAGGTCGTCGCACAAATGGTTAATGAGCTAAAACGCAAGGTAGAATGGGACTATGCCTTCGCACATGCGATAGATAGTATCCTTGCTGACATGCTTAGAGATATCAGCTCATCAGTCGATGCGCTAGTTACAGGCAGAATCCCGCCCTATCTAGTCTCTCTAGACATGGTAACAGACATCCTTAACACCGCTACAAAAGAAAAAGTGAGATCAATCCAGGCTCAACTGGCTTACACTCTCGGTAGCGCGGTCCCGATTTATGTTGATCATCGAGAATGCGAATTCGGGTTCATTATCAATCTACCTATCGTCTCTATGGACAACATTTACAGACTGAAAGATGTCATTAATGTCGGAAATTGGAATGGTGAGAATCACATCAAAATCCATACTCCAAAAGTGGTTGCTTATCACGAAAGCGACCCCACAACCTATCTAGCTCCAAACCTCCAGATGTGTACCCTCACTCACGAGATACACTACCTGTGTACAAGTAGACCTTTTATGTGGAATCATGCCGCAGGCATTTGCGGAATCACCCCGATTCTAAAGAACTCTAAGTGTTCAACGACCATAACCCCGCGCCACCTGGTCACTGCTGCCCAAGCAGAAAGGATTGGGTCGCGGTGGTTGGTCAACACTCCCGACAGAAATGCAGTCATGGTCTATGATCGCCCCGGGTCCATTCGACATTTGAATCTACCAGATAAAACAATGTGGATTAGAGTCCCAAAAGGAAAAACCATACACATTGGTGATCTGACGCTTTATTATCTCGATCCTGAACGGTGGGAAACGGCTCTAGAATACCCTGAGTACCTCGCAAACATGAGCCTACAGATAGACCCCGGTACCGTAAAGCAAATCCTATTCGAGGGAACTAAAATCGTCGATGTAGAACAAATAAACCAGGTTCTAAAGACTCTCAAATCTGAAACCAGAACTCCGCTTCCACCCATCACTTACGCATGGTCCAGCGCTGACACGCTAATCATAGTCGTGATAGTAATGCTTTCCATTGTAGTTAGCGGTCTAGCCGGTATAGTTGCGATTCTGTTCCGCCAAGTCCAATCGCTTCAAGCCCAACTAGACGATTATAAGAAAAGTCGCGCACCCAAGGCGAAATTCTTAAAAAACAGGAAACCCAGAGTGGGCAGCGTGGGTAGCGTACTGGAATCTGACGACAAGAGTGTGTCGAAGCAGTGAAACGTTGTTTCCTTGTTTTTAGTCGTTACTGTTGTCATTAGTTGAGATACTGTTTGTTTCTGAACACTCCCAGCCAAAAAGGTTTTGTATTAACATGGGTTAATGAATGATATGGATTTAACTATGCCAACATGCAGTTCGTTTTGTTAAAACCCAATCGTCGAAGAGTCAATGTAGTTTAAAGCTACTTAAGGTACAATAAACTACACTGGTCTCATAATTTCTAAATTGAACCGATTCGATCGTTTCTATTCTAGATTGTCTATTTATTTTGATGAGTCTCGCCATAGACTTCAAAATTTATTAGGAATACCAAATCCTACGTCGTTCGTCTAAAAGACAACAGACATTTAGATCAAACTATATTTCATTTTTATTTTAGTTTAACCTAAACTAAGTAATGAATGGAGGAATAGTTTGGAATTAGAGGCCTTCGTTACAGAAGCCCTCCAAAATTTTATAGGTACAAATCCCTATATCCAAATTTACAGAATTGATCCACCCCTTAATTGGTAAGTGTAGCTGATCTAAACCATGATAGCTTACATACCAGGTGCATATAGGTAAGGCTTAATGTAAAATCCCAATCATAAGCCCACCTTAAAAAACCACATAATTGCATGACACATAGAACCAGAGTGGCACTGACTGGAAACCAACCAGCCAACAACCTTCGATGTGGGGACCTGCAGCTCCAACGCTTGGTCTTCAACCTTCATCCAAGGGTCGCCTCCTCTGCGTCAATCGAGGGATCCCCTCTACATGCTGATTATGAAAACAATTGTTGCTGATCAATCAACAAAACTAATCGTTGGGAATTTACTGCTGTGGAATTACCGCTGTGGATTATAAGACTTTGCTTTCCAAGGGATCACAGACTTTGTTTTCCAAGAGTTAACAGACTTTGTTTTCCAAGGGATTAAAAGCTTTTCGCAATGGGATTACCTCCGAACAGTATGGAATTTCCAAAACTTTATGGGATTATAATTTTTGATTTTTCTTTTCCACTTGCTGGATTACTTCAAGATCAAAGACAGTTCAAGGTTTCCTTTCGTGTTGGACCCCATCCCCAAGGACTGGCGATGGCTTCCAAAAGGGGGGAGATGTAATGGACCTACCCAGGGTCAAATTAAGGTTTTTGAACTGTCCAGTGATGACCTTTACTGACCTCTCAGTAAAGCAAGACATTTACTACAAAATCATTCATTTAGCTATAATCTGATAAATATAGTCACCAAAAGAGACTATTTCTATCTTTGATTTTATCCTAATGTGATCAAAAGAATAACTTTTGTCATTTTCATGATGTGTGCTTTTAAGCTGTGTTATTCTGTGAGAGTTAAACTGTGTTCACTGCTATGTTAAAGGTGAAATTGCGGGTCACAGAGACCCGACTGTTTTGTTTAGAAATAAGAAGACAGTTTAATCCGTTGTTTTTCATGAACAAGGCTCCAGCTGCTCTGTCTTTTCCTAAACAATTTCCCTCTGCTGCTGTAACCTTGGGTTCTGATAAGACAAGTGAACTCCTCTCTTTGTGCCTGCTCTTTAAGTTCTAAACTGTGCGAGAACGCGCCAGAGAGTTGCTGGGAACTTCCAAAGAGATGTGAACTTTCCCAAGAGCTGGACACGTGTGGTCAAGAGCTAACGACCGGCGTCTTCAGCTAAGGACTGATAACAGGCTGTTATGAGTCTACTTCGAACAAGCCGAGCTCAAAAACTTTGTTTATTCCCTCCTGGAATAAGTTTATCTTGAAGTCAGAGGCCTGAAGCTGACATATTCTCTGATGACCAACGCGGAAGCCAGGAGACGTTGAAACGTAAACTAAAACCAGTTTTGGACGTGCTGGGACTAAAGGACTCTGTGCATCTGAAGGCTGGTGTCTTCCCTCTTACCGGGCTGTCGTCAAAAGGTAAAGGGCTGTTTACAAAACGTACTTGGATTTTAGCAGAAGTCGGATGAGAAGTGTCACTCTGGTCTCATGCTCAGGATAATGTTCTTCTTAAATCTTTCCTCCTATTTCTTTTCCCTCTCAACCTAAGCTGGAAACTATATTTTAAGCTGAAATGCCCCTCAGACTAAATATGTGTAACATCTAGTATTTATGTCTGTTGTGTTAAATCAAGTGTGCTGACGTATTTGAATTGAAAGAAAGTGAAATCATGTCAATCAAGTGTAATGGTGTTAATTTAGTTGATTTATTTTAAATAAATGATAGTGTCTCTTTGACATATCAAACTAAGTTAACGTCTTTGTCACTTAATGGCTCTGTTTATTTATCCATCATAAAGATCACAGAAATATTGGGTAAACTGAAAAAGAACAGAATCCGTGAATTTACTATTCAATCTGAATAAGTAAATTAATTAAGGTAAAGAGGTCAGTATTAGTATCGGGAGTTCTGTGGGGGGTACTCCGGGAGTATGGGGTACCAGGCCCTTTGATAAGGGCTGTTAGGTCCCTGTACGACCGGTGTCAGAGCTTGGTCCGCATTGCCGGCAGTAAGTCAGGCTCGTTTCCGGTGAGAGTTGGACTCCGCCAAGGTTGCCCTTTGTCACCGATTCTGTTCATAACTTTTATGGACAGAATTTCTAGGCGCAGCCAAGGTGTTGAGAGGATCCGTTTTGGTGACCTTAGAATCGCTTCTCTGTTTTTTGCAGATGATGTGGTCCTACTGGCTTCATCAGTTCGTGATTTACAACTTTCACTGGAGCGGTTTGCAGCCGAGTGTGATGCGGCCGGGATGAGGATCAGTTCCTCCAAATCCGAGGCCATGGTCTTGAGCCGGAAAAGGGTAGCATGCCCTCTCCGGGTCGGGGAGGAGGTCCTGCCCCAAGTGGAGGAGTTTAAGTATCTCGGGATCTTGTTCACGAATGAGGGAAAACTGGAGCGTGAGATCGATAGGCGGATAGGTGCAGCGTCCGCAGTGAAGCGGGCGCTGTACCGGTCTGTCGTGGTGAAGAGAGAGCTGAGTCAAAAGGCAAAGCTCTCAATTTACCGATCGATCTACGTTCCCACCCTCATCTATGGTCATGAGCTCTGGGTTATGACCGAAAGAACAAGATCTCGGATACAAGCGGCTGAAATGAGTTTTCTCCGCAGGGTGTCTGGACTCTCCCTTAGAGATAGGGTGAGAAGCTCAGTCATCCGGGAGGGACTCGGAGTAGAGCCGCTGCTTCTCCACATCGAGAGGAGCTAG
>JBBPBX010058475.1:0-22091 GCA_038048925.1 Garcialebias charrua
CGAGGATGGAAGGCAGGACGAAGATGGGGAGAGGTTCTCCAGGGTCTCTCGGGCTGTCCTGAATGACGTTGCGTGTTACCAGCAGATCCTGGAGGACAAAAAGCACGAACAGGTGCAGAGCAGCATGCTCAAATTTGTGACAAAGGTCACAGCACCGCCTCCAGGATCTGCTGGTGCACCAGCTGAAAGGCCATCCAGTCCTCCTGCAGCAAGCCAGGAGGAGGCCATGGACAGCCCACCCTCTCCCCAGTAAAAGACACCCAACCACCCCCTGCTCCCTCCCTCCAGGTACAGTACTGTAATGAAATGTTATTTTTATTTTTCTGAGTTGTGTTATGTTACACACATTAATTTCATCTGTTAATCAATTTCTATCTGCTTATGTTCACAGCCTGCTACTCCTCCTCCCCCTCCTCTCCACCAGCTCCACCATCCCATCACTGACCTGCCCACCCTCACATTCCAGCACAGCATCGTCAGAAAGGTACAGCAAAGACATGTTAATTTTTTTTACTTTATTTTTTTGTTTTATGTTACATCTACACCTACAGTACTGTAATCATCACCTCTCTCTCGACAGCCTCCAAAGCGGCACGCCCCCCTGGTCCATCCACACATCTGCTACACACCACACCACACACGTAAGGAGAAGTTGTTCTTCTATGTGTTTTTGTTATCTGCAGGCGTTGACGCCTGTGTGTGTGTGTTACAACAGCTCTGCCTGCTGCTCCGCCTCATGGAACAGCCTCTGGTGCTACGTACTCCTGCTGCTCTGCCTCCAGCCTCCTGCACCTCCTCCAGCCTCCTGCCTGTCCTCCAGCTCCACACCACACCACACACGTAAGGAGAAGTTGTTCTTCTATGTGTTTTTGTTATCTGCAGGCGTTGACGTCTGTGTGTGGGTGTGTTTCAACAGCTCTGCCTGCTGCTCCGCCTCATGGAACAGCCTCTGGTGCTACGTACTCCTGCTGCTCTGCCTCCAGCCTCCTGCACCTCCTCCAGCCTCCTGCCTGTCCTCCAGCTCCACCACACCACACACGTAAGGAGAAGTTGTTCTTCTATGTGTTTTTGTTATCTGCAGGCGTTGACGTCTGTGTGTGGGTGTGTTTCAACAGCTCTGCCTGCTGCTCCGCCTCATGGAACAGCCTCTGGTGCTACGTACTCCTGCTGCTCTGCCTCCAGCCTCCTGCACCTCCTCCAGCCTCCTGCCTGTCCTCCAGCTCCACACTACACCACACACGTAAGGAGAAGTTGTTCTTCTATGTGTTTTTGTTATCTGCAGGCGTTGACGTCTGTGTGTGGGTGTGTTTCAACAGCTCTGCCTGCTGTTCCACCTCATGGAACAGCCTTTGATGCTACGTACACCTGCTACTTTCGCCTCTTTGTCCTGCCACGTCTGTCCTGCATGCTGCCATAGCTTGTCTCCAGTGTCACCTGTTTGTGAACATCAGCAGTGAGTAGAAGTTGTTATCTGTGTGTTTTTCATGTTTTGTTTGCAGGTGATTTTCCAGCTGTAACTGCACATTTTCATGTTTGTGTTAATTCTTACACAGATCACATCTTGCACGTTCTACATGAATGGACGTCTGTCCTGCCTGCCACACTGTTTTCCTGGATGTCTGTTCTTCCTGCATCTGGTGTCCTACATGCTGCCTCCATCCATCACCTTTGTGTCCTTCTGCCTAAATTACTGCTGCCCAAAACAAAAAAAAACTCATCTGATACACAGACCTGCTCGCATCAGGACCACACATCAGGACCACACACCTGAACTGACACCTGCCCGAACTAACAGCTGGCCTAAAATGCTCCCAACATTCATTGTTGAGCAATGGCTAATCAGTTCCATGTGATCCAGGTTTGAACATGAAAAAAACATCATCTGTCTACCTACACTTCAGTCAAAGTAAGGCAATTTTGTTTCATTTTTCTGCTGCCTCTAGCTTTTTCTGAGTTCATGGACTTATTTTTCATGCACATGGACATGGACTGCACATCTGCCTCCAGCCTCCTGCACCTCCTCCAACCTCCTGCCTGTCCTCCAGCTCCATACCACACCACACACGTAAGGAGAAGTTGTTCTTCTATGTGTTTTTGTTATCTGCAGGCGTTGACGTCTGTGTGTGGGTGTGTTTCAACAGCTCTGCCTGCTGCTCCGCCTCATGGAACAGCCTCTGGTGCTACGTACTCCTGCTGCTCTGCCTCCAGCCTCCTGCACCTCCTCCAGCCTCCTGCCTGTCCTCCAGCTCCACACCACACCACACACGTAAGGAGAAGTTGCAACGATGAGACGGACTACAGGAACGAGGTGAGCCGCCTGGCCTTGTGGTGCGGACACAACAATCTCACTCTCAACGTGGAGAAGACAAAGGAGATTGTTGTGGACTTCAGGAAGAAGGATGCCCAACATGCCCCTCTGACCATCAACAGCACCGCAGTGGAGAGAGTAGACAGCACCAAGTTCCTGGGAGTGCACGTCTCAAAGGACCTGTCCTGGAGCAGGAACACTGCAGCACTGGCAAAGAAGGCTCACCAGCGTCTCTACTTTCTCCGCAAGCTGAAAAGGGCTGGAGCTTCAACCCCCATCATGAGCACCTTCTACAGAGGTGCCATAGAAAGTGTCCTGACCAGCTGCATCACTGTGTGGTTTGGTGCATGTACTGCATCCTGCCGCAAGAGCCTCCAGCGCATTGTGAGAGCAGCTGAGAAGATAGTCGGCACCTCCTTCCCCTCACTGCAGGACTTACACAGCAAACGCCTCACTCGGAAAGCCCACTGCATGGCAGGTGATCCCACACACCCACTACACAGCTGCTTCAGACTGCTGCCATCAGGAAGGAGACTGAGGAGTCTCCAGGCTCGAACCAGCAGACTGAGAGACAGCTCTGTTCATCAGGCAGTCAGGATGCTAAACACTCTGCCTGCTCTGCCCCCCCTCCCATTTGAACTGCCTTAACACTAAAACTTTCTCACACATTACCACACAACACAAAGATTTTAACACTGGACTCTGTGTCATCAAACGGGTTATTCACTAAACTCTCGGTCATGTGCTCATACAGTTTGCACTACTTCTCATACTTGCACTAATGTTTGTATTACATCACTGCCTATAATCATAATACTGTTTACATTCTCTGTTTACATTTATTAATACTGTTTACTTTTATTACTACTGCTTACATGTAATTACTACTGTTTACATTTACACTACTCTAATATCTACACCACTGCTGATACATATACAGTGTGCTCTGAACGGTCTTATTTAGGGATGCCCAATGTGCCTTACTGCATATGCCACTTTTTGCCTCTATAACAACATCAACTACTACCTCATACATATACTGTGTACATTAACTCATACGCTGCTTTGCCACTTTGCAAATGTCAATGCTAGAAACCTTTAGTTTATTTTAGTTATACTTTTTATACTCTTTTTTTATACTAGTATGCAAAAACTCAGGACAGTATTATGTTCATTAAATGTTTAATGTTTTAGTTTTAGAGTTGGTGTAAATTTTCATACTCTTATACCACTATGCAAAAAACTCAGGACAGTGTTAGTTTTACTATTTTATGCTTATGTCTATTATTATATGTTTCAGTGTTTCAATGTTTAGATGTTTACTGTTGCACCGAGGGACTGAGAGAAACGCAATTTCGGTCCTGTGTATGTCCTGTACAGTACATATTGCAGATCTGACAATAAAGTTGACTTTGACTTGACTTTGACTTTGACATCTACGCACTGGTTTCAAAAACATTATGGTTGCAACATCTTTCTGATGGATGGATGTGATGTCATGCTCATTTGGTGCTGATTCATGTCAATAAGCTGATGTTGCTGCTGCTGCTGCTGCTGGATGGATGGATGGATGGATGGATGCGAACCGCACCGGGCCACAAGGTCGGCAAGGAGCGTTTGACCTTGCTGGTGGGGGGCAATGCTGCTGGTGATTGCAAACTCAGGATGTCGTTGGTGTACCAGTTTGAAAAACCCAGAGCCTTCAAAAATATTGATAAAACACAGCTTCCAGTCTATTGGACCTGTAATAGAAAGGCGTGGGTGACGCTGGAAGTTTTTTGGATGCATGTGAGTTCCTGTTGATTTGCTGCAGTTCTGATGTTTAAAGTTGCTCTTTGAGAAGTGTTCATGTTTCATTGTTGACATCATTTTGCTGATGGATGGATGGATGGATGGATGGATGGATGCATGTGAGTTCCTGTTGATTTGCTGCAGTTCTGATGTTTAAAGCTGCTCTTTGAGAAGTGTTCATGTTTCATTGTTTACATCATTTTGCTGATGGATGGATGGCTGGCTGGATGGATGGATGCATGTGAGTTCCTGTTGATTTGCTGAAGTTCTGATGTTTAAAGCTGCTCTTTGAGAAGTGTTCATGTTTCATTGTTGACATCATTTTGCTGATGGATAGATGGCTGGATGGATGGATGGATGGATGGCTGGATGGATGCATGTGAGTTCCTGTTGATTTGCTACAGTTCTGATGTTAAAAGCTGCTCTTTGAGAAGTGTGGCTGACAACTGTTTAGGAAGAGATTTGTATTTTTTTTGCTTTCTCTGTGCTGAAAAATACATTACAGTATGTACTGCACTGGACTGTCCTGTACACTAAGGCACTTTGTTTTCATACATTTGGTTCCACAAAGTTGTACTGTGCTGAATAGCAATGTTTGTGTGTGTTTATGGATTAATGTGTGGTGTAATGTGTTAGATAAGTGTTTGTAAATAAAGTTCTGTGCATGTTTATGGCCCAGTATGTCTGCTTGTTCAGTCTCATGCCGATAAATGTGTGTGCGGCGCTCCGTTAGCGTTATTTCCGCGACCTACGAACGAAACCAGGACCTACGAACGGGACGCTATTTTCACCCCCGAGCTACGGCAGAATCGAGCTGCGAACGGTTCTTAGGTCCAGATCTCGTTCGTAGGTCGGGGGTTCCCTGTATTCTGATTCCAGAAAATGGAGCCAAGTGGGAGCAAATAGAGGGAAAATAACAGGATCCAAAATTGAACCCTGAGGAACTCCACACACAAAAGGATGCAGAAGAAAATCTAAAATCATTGAGGCTAACAGAAAATGTTCAACCTGCCAGATAGGACCTGAACCACTTTAATGTTACGCCCCTAATATGGTAAATGGACTGTACGTATATAGCACCTTTCTACCTGATCAAGATACTCAAAGCTCTTTACAATCTTTGCCTCATTTATCCATTCATACAGCATCTACTAGATCTTTACAAAGCTAATTGAACAAATCATTGTGAAGAGACTAATCAAAACTTTATCACATTCATACACTGATGGGACACACATCAGAGGAAATGAGGGGTTCAGCGTCTTGATGGTGCATTCGCGTGTAATCGGATTCCCCATGAATAAACACAGCGCAAAGTTTAAAATCAATTTTAAAGCAAAATTAAATTGATTTATCATTTTGTTTGCAAAAACGAACATATTTAAATGATAAAAGATATATAATTTGAGCAATTTTATGCATGGTAAAAAATTCATGTCACCCCACTTTGAACTCTTTTATGTGTAACGTTTAAAAACAGTGCTGAAAAATGAGACCACTTACGGTCTAATTTCTCACATTTTTCAAAACTGGTTGCATTTTATTGCCAACTGAATTAAGAGTTTAAGTATTAATGTTTATCAATTTTTTAATGCTAAGAGTTAATGCTTTAATATCACTTTATTAAGTTTAGTGTCGAGATGTATTCATTAAACTGGCCTTGAAGGGGGAGGGGGAGGGGGTTGTGCAATTTTTCTTCAAAGGCCCGTAGTTTCTTTAGTTTCTTTGAAGGACAAAGGGCCCATCCTTCTCGGAAAAGCTGGTCTTTGATGAGTGGTTGCATATCGCCCATCTCACTTCAAGCCTGCAGTTCTTCTAAAAAAGGGAGTAAAGTTGGAGATGGAGCACAGCTCAGATAGGAATGAGTTGTGGTTTCAGTTAAGGGCAAACTGACCCAGGTGCCAAGCGCCACTCTGAAAAACAAGTTTGAGTGAAGTCATTACACGCACTCCACAAGGTATAAAATGAAAGAGTGATCAGATGAACATTTGAGAGTCTGCCGTGGTCCTGATCAAGATGCGCGGCCGCGTTGATGTGTGTATTCCCGCCAAAACTGTGACGGCTCTCCCAGTTTGTGTCAAGGTGAGGGATTCTTGTAACATCAATGCCTAGGTGTGCGTATTTAAGTTTTACTGTGGCGAGATTAAACAGCCACTTTGATCTTAGCAGGAAAACTGTTTGTATGTTTGACTTGTATGTGTTTTTACTTTTTTACTTTTTCTGTCACAGACTTCTTTAATAAATGACAGATCATTATTTTTAATTAAGTCTTGTGTGAGTTTCTTCCAAACAAGCGGTGCCTATCCTTCACGAGCCTGAGAGAATGATTTAATATAAAACATTAAACATTTGGGTTGATTTGAAATTTCATAAAACACCAACTTACCTCAGTCCAGTGAGGACCAGAGGTGTTCATCCAAAGAACACACAGAGGGTCAGACTTGGAGAACACGTCCATGTCCATCAGGTTGTCACATGAGATGCTCAATGCAACCTTGGTCACACAGTCTGTGACTCTGGGTGGTGGGGCTCCCACTGCCGCCATCGCTGGCCAATGGACGGGGGGCAAACACTAAAACACACAAGAAACAGCAAATAAGAAAAATAAAATAACCTTAACCAGAAAGAGCACACGCATGAGCTCGTCTGCAAGGTCATTTGTACCGTTCCAATAAAAACGACAGCCGAGATTAAAAACTCTTGTTTTTTATTGGCTGGTTAACCTCGGGGCGCTCTGGTTTTTATAAATGCTTTTATTACCACCGGGAGACGCCAGAGGACTATAGTTTTTTTCAGATATTACCTGTCAAACATCAATCTTTCGTTACATAGTGGCTGAGTGAAGAAATATGTAAAAAAAAATAAAAAAAAATAAAAAATAATAATAATGTGTTTGTCTGTCATCTGTGTATGTTTCCCATACACAGACGAAATTCGTCTCTGCATTTAACCCAACCACCACCAGGTGGTGCAGTGAGCAGCCAGAAAGCGCCCGGGGAGCTGGAGAATTAGGTGTGCACTCATAGACACCCCAAGGTGTGTAGTGGCCGGGACACGAACCCGCGTCCTTCGGGTCCCAAGTCAAAAGCCCTGCCACTACACCAGATTTAACCATGTATAATTAGATTTTTTTCAAATGCTCTACTTTAGTACCAAATATTTAAAAAACATTATTTTATGATATTATAAATATTCTAATACAAGTTGTATTTAGTATGTATTTTAATGTGGACAAGTTTTCCAGTCGAGAGTGTGGTAAAGTTACTGTGAGGTTTGGACAGTATTTGAAAATTTCAGGAAATAAATAAAAATAAAAAGTAGGATTTTTCAGGTTTTGTTAGATAAAAAAAACATGTTTATTGACTGCACCAAAAAAATGTATGAATAAAAGCACAAACAAAATTAAATGTGTGGGTGATTTTCCCCTAAAAGACAATACAAGGGATAATAAACATGAAGTCTGTAGTTTTATTTAGAAATTTTGCGTAAAGATAAGTACAGCATCATTCATGCGAGTACTGTTACTTTTGAAATAAAGACGGGCAGATTTGGACCAATTTTTCAATAATTACTTTTCATTATCAGTGAGTTTAGACTCTGACATGCTTTTGTCACCTGTTGTGACGTAAAAAAGGGGAATTGAAAATACTCTCAATCCGTGCATGTTGCAAAATGAATAACTTGAAAAATTAGGCAGATACCAACGTTTGGTTTGGTTTGTGGCTTCATCAGGAGGGGGTTCAAACTCACTTAGAAAAGGGGGCCAAAAAAAAACTTCTTCAAAGTAAGGGCTGGTTTCAGAATCTACAACAACTCAAGTTAGATACCCAACATCTAGTCTTGGTTGTAGGCTGGTCAGTGTACCCTTCGTTCAGTTTTTTTTCACAGAGAATCAAAAAACAAGAAACGACTTGTCATTTCATTATTCATTTTTATGTGCGATTCAAAAAATACAATACATCCTTGTTTTCTGCATTTTTTACTTTAACCTCACATCAAAAATCAAACTTTAGAAAATTGTCCAGTGGACAGTGAACTTGCCCCCCACCCGGCACTGACATAGCACTAAGCCAGCAGCACGAATTACAGGCTCTCTAGCTAAAAAGCTAAAGGTGCCTCTTCCCTCATGCTGAACGCCCCCCGCCCAAAAACTGTTGGTACAAGCTTTGCTCAGACATGTCTCCATCCCTCCCCATCAACAAAAATTATGGATGAGATGAGCACCCGCCATGGCAAGTTAACTAGTTAACACTGCCTGGGGTGACCAAAGAATAATCTATGGTGGTCAACACCCCCATTAGCCACCCGCTGACTCCACCATTGCCCCTGGTGGTAGATAAATTGCTCCCTCTCACCAGGATCCATCTCTCTGAGCTGCCGTCTAACTGTACTCCTACCCACTTCAATATCTTGCACAAAAAGATTACTGTACATTACATTCTCTGGTCAGTTCTAGTCCAGAAAAACACTCAACTTGAAAATGAAAATTAATCACTACCCATATATTTTTTTACACTAACTACAAAGCTGGTGTGTGTCATCATCAATCTTTCCCCAGTAATAAATCTGTTTGTTGTTTAATCCGGCTCACGGGACATAATGTGATATGTGGGATATGGGAATCGTGGCTCACTGATATGATCAGTTTATAAATGGTAAATGGACTGTATTTATATAGCACCTTTCTATCTGATCAAGATGCTCAAAGCTCTTTACAATCTGTGCCTCATTTATACATTCATACAGCACTCTACTATAACGAATTAAACAAATTGTTCTAAAAAGATTACAGTAATCAGTGCTTTATCACATTCACACACTGATGAGACACACATCGAAGGAAATGAGAGGTTTGGTGTCTTGCTCATAATTAACCAAAACTCTGATGTCTGTAGCTCCACATTAAGACAAAGACGTGTCTCTGTGTAACAGCATTTTATTTTCCACCAAACTCACCAAGTTCTCTCTGTTTATGAGAGGCCTAGAGAGACTGTGTGAGCTGCAAAGCATGCTGGGTAGCCTTGTGTAAATTACATGTGCTATGTTTCTGGCTGTTTATGATGTTTTTGAGTGTGGTGGGTTGTTCTTGTTAAAGTCTGTTCAGGTTTGGTATTTATGGTGATGTCTGTTAACTGACACCATGAGTCAGAGGTTGTTCAGAATGGTTTACTAGCACGTGTCCTCGCTGATGTGTGACGTGTCAGGGTGACTCCTGGCCTGGCCAGTGATGTTAAAGTCTGTTCAGGTTTGGTATTTATGGTGATGTCTGTTAACTGACACCATGAGTCAGAGGTTGTTCCTGGTATGTATATGATGGAAAATACAGAATGGTTTACTAGCACGTGTCCTCACTGATGTGTGACGTGTCAGGGTGACTCCTGGCTTGGCCAGCATCGTGATGTTAAAGTCAATGCTCACAGCAGGAAGAGCTTTTTCTTGAAACATACTTTTATTAGCTCATGAAAATGATGAAAACTGACATGGGAACATATCAAGATTACCTCTGTGACTGAAATATTTGCTATTTCAACATTTTAAAGGTTTCTCTCATGGAATTATTTATGATTTTTTTTTTCTTTTCTTTTATTATTATTAATGAAATCATCGGCAGGCTGGACTTAAGTCGCCCTCAGGCCAGAAAGGGCCCGGGGCCACCAGTTTATAGCCTTAATTTAGAGTTTCTGTAGCAAACACAGCCTATTGACAACAAACGAGGGGCTTAAATGTTTTTAAACACGTCAAAAGCAGGTGTTTGTTTTTTAAATGCATAAACTGTACATTTACTAAAGGCTTACTATTATTTGACTGAAAGCATATCACCCACCACTTTTCACACACATTTTGGAATAAGATCATCTTACAAGGAGTTGTAGTCATTGATCAAACTTGAAAATAATAGTATGCACGATCTCGTGCAATATTACGTCATGTTCAGAGTATGTGTTGTGAATGACTCTCAGCCACTACCACAGCAGGTTTTAGCTCACAAACTGACAAATAAACAGAGATATGGGCATTTTTGTCTTGGCTAATGTAAGCTGTGGTGTTTATCTTGAATCCAGTTATTTCCAAAAGTTAGAGATGCAGATGTGCAACAAACAGCTGGTTTGGCCTATGATTCATGAAATGTTTTGCTAACAAACATGGTTGATTCCAGTTAATACTTAAGTTTTAAACTAAAATATTGTACAATGAGTAATGCTTAAATGATGTGTTTGGAATAGATCTCTCAGCTACAACCACATCAGATTTTACTGTAATATCTATAGATTTAACTAAGTTGTAACCATTGTTGTGATTTCTAAGGTGACTTGGACCAGTTCCAAAGATTATTCAGCTAATGGATATTTTCTAGAGGTGTCATTAAAATCCACCCAGTGGTCCAAATGGTTAGAGACGTTTTGAGAACAAAAGGACGGAGCTGACTTCAAATAATTATTAGCACAATTTTATAAAATATCCCGTGGAACCCGGTACCATTAGAACTACCTGTTGGGGATTAGTCTCAGCAGGCGGTGGTGCAGTTGGTAGAGATGTCAGACTGAATCACGGCCGGGGATCTTTCTACGTAGAGTTTACATGTTTTTTATGGGTTTTCTTCAGGTACTCTGGTTTCCTCCCACACACCAAAAACATGCATGATAGACTGACTGGTAACTCTAAATTGTCCCTAGATGAGAGAGAGAGTGAATGGTTGTTTGTCTTATGTGTCCTTGTGATGGACTGGATTTCAATTCAATTTATTTCTATAGCGGCGCCAAGTCACAACAGAAGTCATCTCTGGACACTGAACAGAAACATTCATATAAAAAATAATAATTTATTATTATTTATCTGAGGAGCAGACTGATTT
The DNA here is from genome assembly GCA_038048925.1 of Garcialebias charrua. NCBI lineage: Eukaryota > Metazoa > Chordata > Actinopteri > Cyprinodontiformes > Rivulidae > Garcialebias > Garcialebias charrua. Next base: position 10,953 of record JBBPBX010058475.1, read on the forward strand.
GAGTTTAACTCCATCACAGAACTCTCATCTTGAGCAAACATGAAGGAGACAGTGGAAAGAAAAAACTCCCTCATGAAGAAGAAACCATTAGCAGAACCAGGCTCAGGACAAGTGGCCATCTGCTTCGACCTGCTGGGTTTGGTAGGAACAGATACACAATGGCAGGTCAAGAATCACATGTTAAGATAGAAATGGTATCAAATGAAAACTATTCAATTTTAACAATTAATTTAAGGAAATGAGGTCAATTTTGCCTCTGGTAGTTTAAGTCTATAGCTGCAGAACAAACCAACCCTAATATAGGATTTATCAAAAAGGAAAGTCTTAAGCCCAGTCTACAAACTGGACAATGTGTCAGCCTCATGGACAGAAACTGGAAGTTGGTTCCACAAGAGAGGAGCCTGAGAACTGAAAGATCTTCCTCCCATTCTGCTGCTGGAAACTCTAGGAACCACAAGTAAACCTGCAGCCTGAGAGTGAATTACTCTGTTAGGAAAATATGGTACAATAAGATCTGTAATATAAGATGGAGCTAGGTAGTTGAGAGCTTTGTAGGTTAGAAGTATGATTTTGAATTATATTCTGTATTTGACAGGGAGCCAATGGAGAGAAACTAAAACTGGAGAGATATGATCTCCCACTAACTCCAGTTAAGACTCTGGCAGCAGCATTTTGGATCAACTGAAGACTTTTTAAAGTATTTGGACACCCAGATAATAAACCATTGCAATACAGTAGTCTAGTCTAGACGTGACAAATGCATGAACCAGTTTTTCTGCATCTTTTTAGATAAGATGTTTCTAATTTTAGCGACATTACGCAGGTGGAAGAAGGCAGTTCTAGTAATGTAACTAGTAACTGGAGACCTGTCCAGGTGTCCCCCGCCTCTGCACAGTGATGACCCAGAAAGGAAGAAACGAGTAAAATCTCTGTAACTACCACACCAAATGTTAGGTCAACCTCTGTAAAACTGACTGAATTAAATGTAACCCTCTGTTCCATAAATCAATTTTGATCTTTTGAAGTTGAGCTGGCTTTGTCAGCCATTTTGAATCAGATTGACTCCAAAGGCTGATGTTGTGCATGGACATCTGAAGATTAATTTCTGGAAGGTTCCTTGAAAAATGTCCAGTGACTCATTAGATATTTTGTTAACACACATACAGATGCAGTAACAAAGACTACTGCATATTGTAGTTTATATTAGCTGAGGGGGTTTTCCATCCTGTCACAAATGGATGAGGCAAATCATGAAAACGTGATGCATGAATAATTAATCTTTCTACACAAACTTAATTTTAAAGTCACATATTTTCAACATTAGAGTCAACGTTAGCCAGGGCCATTCAACACCCAACCACAAACATGTAAAGTGTTCAGACAGCAGTCAGGGGTTTATTACAGAAATGATCGTCTGAAGACAGGAGACTTCTGTTTTGGAACAACTTTTAAGACTTGTGTAATAAAACGTAACGTTACTCTTACGTTTTAAACCTCGCGTTTTACAGTGTATGTTACATAAATAAGTTTTTCTCCCTTTCTCGATACTTTATCCGGAAAAAATAAATAATTTTCACACTTTTCAAGACGCTGGTGAAACATTCAGTTTGCCTGTCCATCAAAACTAACAAACATTTAAGCAACGTTTTGAAAATTAAAGGGTTTAAGTAAACTTAAACTTAAGTGTTGGGATAGTTAAGAATCGAAATGTTCGCTAAACCTACCTTTGATTTCTGTTTCTGACTCACGCGCTGCCTGCTAGCTACAACGGTGAATGGGCGTGGCCACACAGACGTTCACTTCCGGTAAACGGTAACTGTGGTGCATTAAAAATTTTATCAAAATGTAGGATTTTTTAGCTTCTTCTTTTTTTGCGGTCTCATTTATCTTTGTTCTTTTTTATATCCCACAGCTCTTCGATTATTTTGGTATTGTTTACCCACACAAATCTAAACTATTTACATGTATTCATTTATGATTTGTAGATCTTCCAAGCCACATTTATGAATTATTGTACAAGGGGGAGAATTTAGCTTGGTTCAGGTTTTTAGCACATTGGAGGCAAAATAATTGAAAAACAAAGCAGCATTTCTACTAGTGTCTTATGAAAAATGTAAGACAGTAACAGGAGAGAGCACTTTTTACAAATAAAAATCATACAGTGCTTTGCAGTTTAATGCAACAGAACAAAACAATAGAATAAAACTGTACAAAGATGTGAGATCAGATCTATACAAAAAAAAGAGAGCCCTCTAAAGCTTGTCTAGTTGAAAACATCTTATGCAGGTTTTAAAAGACTTGTCAGTGGTCATAAAAAGATGGGGAGTTCATTCCACAGGTGAGATCAACCAGATTTAAATTGAGTAAACCAATTTACAGAGTCTGGTTGAAGATGGGTCAAGGATGAAGTGTCAGACTGAAATAATTCAAACTACTCAGGAGCTTTGCTATGAAAAGCAATGAAAGTTCACTTAACTTTTTTCTAATCAAATTCACAATAAAATGTAACCGATGAAGAGGCATTAGCCTACAACAAGATTAAATTCAGTTTATCTAGCGTCTAGTGGCTCAATTCACAACAGAAGTCATCTCAGGGCACTGAATAAAAACATGTCTCTATTTACATATAAAGTAAGTTAATATTATCTGAGGAGCAGGCTGCTTTGATATAACTTAATCACAGAACTCGCATCTTGAGCAAGCACAAAGGCGACGGTGGAAAGGAAAAACTTCCTCATGAACCTTTAGCAGAACCAAGCTCAGGACAAGCGGCCATCTTCGACTGGCCAGGTTTGGTAGGAACAGATACACAATGGCAGGTCAAGAATCACATGTTAAGATAGAAATACATTAATTTAAAATGCAAACTATTCATTTTAGGAAATGAAGTCAATTTGTCTTCCATTAGGACTAGGGCAGCATGACAAGCCAAGCCTAACTATAGGATTTATTAAAAATGAAAGTTTTAAGCCCAGTCTTAATGTGTCAGCCTCGTGGACAGAAACTGGAAGTTGGTTCCACAAGAGAGGAGCCTGAGAACTGAAAGATCTTACTCTCATTCATGCTTTTAGAAACTCTAGGAACCACGAGTAAGCCTGCAGTCTGAGAGTGAAGGAAGGAAAATATGGAACAATATTCATTCAACCTTTATTTATACAGGCTAGCCTCGTTGAGTCACGGGGACTCATTTACAAGAGGGACCTGTCTCACTCACACCAAACAACCATCCACTCTCACACTCACACCTAGGGTCAATTTAGAGTCACCAATCAGCCTAACAAGCATGTTTTTTGGTCTGTGGGAGGAAACCGGAGTACCCGGAGGAAACCCACGCATGCACGGGGAGAACATGCAAACTCCACCCAGAAAGGCCCCGGACCGGGATTTGAACCGGCAACCTTCTCGCTGAGAGGCAGCAGCTCTACCAGTTGTGCCACCGTGCTGCCCAATATGATCTGTAATATAAGATGGAGCTAGGTTGTTGGGAGCTTTGTAGGTTAGAAGTAAGATTTTGAATTATATTCTGGATTTGACAGGGAGTTAATGGAGAGAAGTTAAAACTGGAGATATATGATCTCTCCTGTCAACTCTCATTAAAACTCTGCAGCAGCATGTTTGATCATGTAACAACAATAGTCATGTAAGATTTCTCAGATAATAAAAACAATTTCAAACTGGCTAAATAAGTTGGTTGAGACACTGTCTTAAAAATCAACAAAAACTCTGGTTTTAAATCCCTAATGAAATCTTCAAGAAATTAGGTGAATTTCTCCTCAAATGTGTCTTTGACCCCCCCACCCAAAAAAAAACTCCCCCATAAGCTCTCGTTATTTCATCAACTGGTTTTACTGGAAAGTGATTTACAAACACAACTTCAGTCCCCACACCTCCCCACTTTTGAACTGCAGATATTACATAACCGCAAATCTGTATTTCTACAGAACTGGTTAGATAAAGCCATGTGGTCTGTTTTACACTGCTCCATTTGACAGGGAAGATGATAACATTTGAGAATTTTAGTTCTAAATTTAACTTGACTGATAAAAAGCAATGTAAGAAAGTGATTACAGTAATGCAATACCTCAAGCTGTAATATTAATGACATCTAATGTACATACAAATGTTCCAAATATGAATCTTCCCCTGCTTTTAGTGAATACCGTAATCTAAATCCTTTGGACTCCAAACTAACCAACTATGCTATTCGTCTCATACTCAACAGAGAGCTTCATCCATGTTCCTCTTCCCGAAACACAAACGAGGAATTAGACTAACAAAGACTTTGAGAGGTCCCTGCTATTAAGGTGTGAGGTGTGATTTGTCAATTTACGTTTTCTGTAAGCCCTGCTTCCACACGCTGAACTTTGAATGTGTCACAGGTATGTGTCATCTCAAGTATGTGTGTGTGTTAGCTTTCAATTTACATAGGTTGGTGTGTGTCATCTCAGCCTGTTTATAACTTCACTCACTCACAGCCTGGTCATTGAATTGATAAAGCTCCTCGGATGGGAAGCAAAACGTTTTCTGTTACAAATAAAGTCCAGTTGTTTCTGCATTGAACGCCTTTTTGATTTTACAGTACCGGTATATACAGATTTCAGAATTTAAAACTGAAAACGTCTTGTATGGTTTTATCACAAAAAACTTTGTATATGATTTGATGATTAACACTATTATCATTCAAGGGAAAGTTTTTTACTCACAAGAATATATTTCTTCAATTTAGACCAAACTGTGTTGCCTTGCAGAGAACTGTGCCTCTTCTGTTCATACTGAAACATATGAGAACAAAGACTGCTGCATGTGAATCTCTTCAAGAGAGGGCCTTACTTTCTTGGAAAACCCCTAACGAACGAACTCTGATTATTTATTTTTTGTTTAATTTGCCTCTTCTCTTTAATCTTGATCTATTGTTTTCCCTAGAAGTTGCATTTGTTCTGTAATGCCAAATAAAAAAATAAAATAAAAAACATTTTAAACTGGCTGGATTAGCCATACATGATTGGACAAAAGCAACATTTAATTGTTCACAAACTCAAGAGACACGAGTACACCATAGAAGTGATAACACACAGACAATATACAAAATACGAAATATAAATTTTCGTTCGTTCGTTCAACCTTTATTTAGACAGGTTAATCCCATTGAGCCTCGAGGACTCATTTAAAAGAGAGACCTTGGACTGGGAAGTGTGAACAGAAAGTGTAAGCAACAATCTGCAACTCAATTTGACAAAAAAACAGAAAAAACATACCACTCTCTGGCCTGCAAGTGGACAAACCAGTAGCCTTGAAAACACTTATTTTTCTTCTTAACTTGGCACATAAGTGTTTTGAAAAATGCTGAAAAACAGAAAACAAAGCGCTTTAAAAAAAATACAACATGCTATATGAACTGTCTCCACGGCATTAATTGTAGCACAGCGACATCTAGTGGTAAGAAATAACAACTGCGTTACATCTTGTTTCCTAAAGTTTCACCTGAAAGTTTGATTTGATTTGATGTTTATTCATTCATTTTAAAAGAACAATACAAGACAGTTTCATCAGATACAAGAATACAAGTAGGATAAAATGAAGGGAGCAGAAAGAAGATGAAATCTTATTATATCTGCCCCTTATTTCACAGTTTGTTCAACCAATGATAACCTTCAAGCAACATCACAGAATGAATAATTCTACTTATTTTTCTAACTGTAATACACAAACTACATCACAAAATGAATAATTCTACTTAATTTTCCTAACTGTAATACACAAACTAGATCACAAAATGAAAAATTCTACTTAATTTTTCCAACTGTAATACACAAACTACATCACCCATAATTCTACTTGATTTTTCTAACTGTAATACACAAACTACATCACAAAATGAATAATTCTACTTAATTTTTCCAACTAATACACAAACTACATCACACTTAATTTTTATTTTATTTTTATTTTTACTTTTTTTTTTTTTATTTTTTTACTTACTTTTTCTATTTTTTTTTATTTAATTTTCCTAACTAATACACAAACTAGATCATAAAATGAATAATTCTACTTAATTTTTCTAACTGTAATACACAAACTACAAGATGGCACAACATCAAGATGTTGACAAAATGAATAATTCTACTTAATTTTCCTAACTGTAATACACAAACTACATCACAAAAATGAATAATTCTACTTCGTTTTTCTAACTGTAATACACAAACTGCGTCACAAATGAAAAACTACTTAATTTTTCTAACTGTAATACACAAACGTACATCATAAGTACAACATAATTGTAATACACAAACACGCAAGATTACATCATATATAGTTTTTGAGCAAGTCCTTTTTGACCTTTTTCTTAAATGTATACATTGATTTTGCATTTTTAACATCACTCTCCAGAGCATTCCACAATCGAACTCCCTGAATTGAGGTAGACCGTCCCTTTAAGCTGGTTCTGAATTGTGGTTTGATGAATATCTCTGTCCCTTTGAGATTGTAATAACTTTGTCTTTTTATAAAATTTCTTTGGATATTTAAAGGTAATGTGTTATTATGAGCCCTATACATAACTGATAAAATACTATATTCTACCAATTCCTGGAATTTCAATAAATTTAGCTGAAGAAACAAGGTGTTTGATGGGTGACTGAAATGTTTTCTGGTGATTACTCTTACAGCTCTCTTTTGTAAAATAAAAACAGGCTTTGTAATTGTTTTGCACGCTTTTCCCCAAACCTCAATACAATAGATTAAATGTGGAGCAATGATTGTGTTATACAACATATGCAGAGCTTTATCAATTAAAAAATCCCTGACTTTATACAGTACTGCAATTGATCTAGCTATTTTTGTTTTAATGGAATTTACATGATGTTTCCATGTCAGTTTGTCATCAATGATAACACCCAGAAACTTCACTTCACTCACTTTACAGATCACAACATCTTCAATTTCAAATGGATCGTCATCAACAATTCTCTTTTTGTTACTGAATATCATGTAATTAGTTTTATCTAAATTCAAAGATAATTTGTTTAATTTAAACCAAGTTTGTATTTTTATAAATTCTGTTTTCATCATATCCAAAATCTGTTTTATGTCTTTACCCGAACAGAAAAATGTGGTGTCATCGGCAAAAAGAACACATTTAAGAAGTCCTGACACATTTACCAAGTCATTCACATATAAAATAAATAACTTTGGTCCAAGCACAGAGCCCTGAGGAACTCCACAAGTGATATCACGGAGGTCAGATCTAACATCATTTATTTGCACAAACTGTTTCCTATCTTTCAAATAGCTAGATACCCACTGTAATGCTGGTCCTCTAATACCATATTTATTTAGTTTTTCAAGGAGAATGGTGTGGTCAATGGTATCAAATGCTTTTTTTAGATCAACAAAAACACTAACACAGTACTGTTTATGATCGACAGCATTGGTTATTTGTTCCATAAAATCCATGAGAGCCATTGAAGTAGAGTTTTTTTCTCTAAACCCATACTGACTGCTACTTAAAATATTTTGTTTATCAATAAATTGATCCAATCTCGTCACAAATAGTTTTTCTAGAATTTTTGAGAACTGTGGTAATAAGGATATTGGCCTATAATTATTGAATAGACATTTATCACCATTTTTAAAAAGAGGAATTACCTTTGCTACTTTCATGTTATCTGGAAATATTCCTGTTGAAAAAGATAAATTGCATATATATGTAAACGGTTCAATAACATAACTCATTATTTCTTTTACGAACATCATATCCATGTCCACCCAGTCTTTTGATCTCTTGTCTGAGAGATTTTTTACCATTTTCATAATTTCCTCTTTGTTAGTTCCATTAAGAAAAATACTGTTGGTGCAACTTTTAATTGAATGACACACCTTATTATCTACTTTTGGTATTTTAGCTGCAAGGCTTGATCCAATATTTACAAAATATTGATTAAATTCATTTACGATATCATTCTCATCATGTATTTCTTTGTCATCTTTCACAAAATATTTTGCAATGTTCGTTTTCGCTTTATGACTTTTTAGAACATCATTTATTACTCGCCATGTTGTTTTAGTGTCACCATTGCTCTTGTTTAATAAATCACTATAGTATTCTTTCTTGCATTTTCTTATAATCATTACCAATTTATTTTTATATTTTTTATATTTTTCTTCAGCTTGTTGTGTTCTCGTTTTTAAGAAACATGAATACAAGTAAAAAAAAATTTACAAGCATTTCTCAACCCTTTAGTCATCCAAGGTTGGTCAACAATATTTCTTTTTCTACGATTTCTTTGCACACAATTCTTTTCATACAGAGCTTCTAAAATATTCATAAATTCATCATATGATCTGTTAACATCATCAATATACACGTCCTTCCAGTTTTGTTTCTGTAAATCATTTTTTAATTGATCCATAGCTTTTTTTGATGTGTTTATTATTTTTTTCTTAATTGTAACTTCTTTTGTAATGTTTTGATCATTTCTGTAGATAGTGAAAACTGGTAAATGATCACTTAAATCAGTTGTTAAGATACCACCTGTCACATCCCCATTTGTTATATTTGTGAAAATGTTGTCAATTATCGTAGCACTATGAGTTGTAATTCTTGTTGGTTTTGATATTAACGGATAAAGATTTAAACTATACATTGAATTTAGAAATGTGCTGATGTTATTTGAATCTGTTTTATTTCCCAGGTCAATATTAAAGTCTCCACACAAGAAAACTTTTTTATTTAAACTCTTTTCCAATAGTTGTATGATTTTATCGGTGAATATTTCTATATTTGATCCTGGTGATCGATATACACAACTTATGGATATGTTTTTAGTATTTTCGTTTAGTATTTCTATTGTTATTATTTCCATAAGATTGTCAACAATTATTGACATTTCATTAATTATTCTACATTTTATTTCATTTTTGACAAATAGAGCTACTCCACCACCTTTTTTATTGTTTCTATTTAAATGATATAATTCATATCCTTCGATGTGAACATTATTTTTGTTTGCATCATTAAGCCATGTCTCTGACAGTGCTATTAATGTAAAAGTTCTGTTTAACTGTTTTAAATAATCTGTTATTTTGGATATATTTGCATTTATACTTCTACTATTGATGTGAATAATAGAGAGATCTCCATTTGTTATATTGATGTCATTAAACTGTTCTTCATTATAGTATTCACAGTCTTTTATAGCAGGATAAAAGTTTGCATCAACCACATCTTCAACATTGTATATTTTAAATTCTGAGTCTTCGTTTGTTGTTGTCATGTTTTAATGTATTTGTTTGTTTGTTCATTTTTGTCAATTTTTGTGTATGAACATGTGATAGTGATTGGTGATTTGTCATTTTTGAGCTCATCCAAATGTGTCTAAGTCTTTCAGATCTTTTATTATTTTAGCTTGAGAATTTTCATGTACTTTGATCCATATGTTTCCGTTTCTTGTCCAAGTTTTTTTTATTTTTTCACCCTTTTTCAACAACCTTGCTGCATGTGCAATGTTTGCGTTTTTTTTAGTTAGGTGTTCATTCATGAAGACCCTAGTTTCTGCGAGTTTCTTTGACTGCATCATTACCCTGTTTCTTTGATTCCTTCCAATGAATCTCACGACTACTGACGGTTTAAGTTTGTTAGCTCTATTGGGCAGTGTGTAACAGGCAGAAATGTCATCATGTTTAATGTTAATTTCTTTGCTATTTAAGAAAGTGACTACCTGATTCTCCAGAGACTGCAGTTGTTCTGGTAGCCCTCCTTCACTCGTGTTAATGCCTTTAGTTACATCAGCCGATGACCAGCGTTTAAGCTCAAGTCCAGAAATTACCAGATTCTCGCCTCTTATGTATTGTTCCATGTCATCACACTTTTGTTCCAATTGAGCTAATCGTTCCTCTCTGATGATCTCCTGAGCTTTCATTTGATTCATCTTCTCCACTAGTTGAGTAATGTTTTTTTGCTCAGCTCTCAAACTTGCAAGTTCCTCAGTGAGAAAGTCTATTGATTTTTTCAATTCCTCCATTAACACCAAATTTTTATCCACCGATTTTTGACTCGCCGACTCCTGTCTCTGCTGCTCCGTTTTTTTTGTTCTCCCAGGACTCATCTCGCCTGCTTCTTCTGGTCTGGATACAGAAATTCACTGTTCCACAGTAACTCGCTCGCCGATCTGCTCCCGTCCACAGCAACTCGCTCGCTGCTCTGCTCATGTCCAACAGTAACCAGCTTGTTGTTCTGCTCACGCCCACAGCAACTCGCTCACTGCTCTGTTCCCGTCCGTCCAAAGCAGCTCGATCGCTGCTCTGCTCCCGTCACAGCAATTCGCACGTTGCTCTGCTCCCGGCCACAGCAACTCGCTCGCTGCTCTACTCCCGTCCAACAGCAACTCGCTTGTTGCTCTGCTCACATCCAACAGATGCTCGCTGTTCTGCTCCCGTCCAACAGCAACTCGCTCGTTGCTCTGCTCCCGTCCAACAGCAACTCGCTCGTTGCTCTTCTCCCGTCCAACAGCAACTCGCTCGTTGCTCTGCTCATGTCCAACAGTAACCAGCTTGTTGTTCTGCTCACGCCCACAGCAACTCGCTCACTGCTCTGTTCCCGTCCGTCCAAAGCAGCTCGATCGCTGCTCTGCTCCCGTCACAGCAATTCGCACGTTGCTCTGCTCCCGGCCACAGCAACTCGCTCGCTGCTCTACTCCCGTCCAACAGCAACTCGCTTGTTGCTCTGCTCACATCCAACAGATGCTCGCTGTTCTGCTCCCGTCCAACAGCAACTCGCTCGTTGCTCTGCTCCCGTCCAACAGCAACTCGCTCGTTGCTCTTCTCCCGTCCAACAGCAACTCGCTCGTTGCTCTGCTCCTGTCCAACAACAACTCGCTCGTTGCTCTGCTCCCGTCCAACAACAACTCGCTCGTTGCTCTGCTCCCGTCCAACAACAACTCGCTCGTTGCTCTCCTCCCGTCCAACAGCAACTCAAAGTTGAATCTAAACAACCAGATTTTGTTTTTAGATTTACAGAGCCATGCTGCCAGGGGCTAGGAGCACACACTCTGTTTTAACTGAATTTAATTAAATGTATTAATCTAAAAAAGCTAAGTCTGGTCCTCTGGACATTCATATATATATATATATATATATATA
>JBBPBX010058476.1:6967-22091 GCA_038048925.1 Garcialebias charrua
CACCACCACCACCTGAAGATGCAGGGAAGCCACCCTCTCATCTACCAGAGAAAACTTCAACACACAGGCACCAAGTCAGGGGGCTAAAAGTAGACCCACACCAGCTCTGCACCTCTCACCATGGGCAACTCCAGAGTGGAATATGGTCCAGCCCCTCTCAAGGAGATTGGTTCCAGAGCCCATGCTGTGTGTTGATTTGAGCCCAACTATACCTAAGTGGTACCCCTCAACCTCATGTACAAACTCAGGCTCTTTCCCAATCAGAGGGGTTCCATTCCATGTCCCAAGATCCAACTTTGGTAAGCCAGGGTCAGAGTGCCAAGGCCCCCACCTTGGGCCACTGCACATGGCATTACCCTATTTGTATGGCCCCTCCTGCAGGTGGTGGGCCCAAAGGAAGGCAAACATGTTGCTCCTTTGGGTTGAGCTCGACCGGGCCCCATGGGTCTCCAGGCACCTGCTGACAAGCCCCTCCCCCAGGCCTGGCTCCAAGGTGGGACTGTGGTAACCCACATCCAGGCAGGGGATATTGAGTTCTTTGTTGTGTTCTTTGTCCATAAGTCTTCTGAATTGTTCTTTGTCTGTCCTGTCACCTAGAACCAATCTGTCTTGGGAGACCCTACCAAACAGCGTAGCTCCTAGGTTCATTCAGGTACACTAGCTCCTCCACCACAATAAGGTGGCAATTCAGGGAGGAGTTTAATTTATTTGAAAACAGCTGAAATTAACTTAAAAAAGGCTAAAAACTACCGGTAGTTGAAAAAGTAGAACAAGCTTAAATTAGCATTAGAAAGCAGACAGAACATGTTTGCACAATTAGGCTGAAAGAAGCAGACAAAAAAGTGGAAATTATGGGAAAAGCTTAAATTAGCGCAAAATAGCTGAAAAGTAGCTATAAAGGCAGAAAGAAGCTTGAATTACAAGAAGGAAGTGGAGAGAGCACATTTTTGTTGAATTAGGCTGGAAAAGGCTGAAATGAGTGTAAATAATGTGTAATTAGCTGAAAAGGCTAAAATTAGCATAGAAACAGCTAAATAGTAGCTGAAGTAGGAGAAAAAGCTGAAATTTACAGAAAGAAGATGAAAGGAGGGAAAGAAAACTGCTGAAATTAGCAGAAAGAGGTTAGAAAATTCAAAAAATGTTGTAGTTAGTAGAAAGAATCTGATCCGAGAACAAAACAGCAGAAAAAAACAACTGAAATTAACTGAAAGTAGCTGAAAAAAGTTTAAATTTGCAGAAGGAAGCTGAACCAGAACAAAATGTGAAAGGAGCAGTAAAAAGTTGTAAACAGATCTACAGATCTGACAAATGTAAAATGAACGCAGTTCATTAAATGAACGCAGTTCATTTTCTATGAGACAAAATGGCAGAAAAGGCAAAATATTTCAAAAAAACTAAAGTTGCACCAATACCAAACGTCATAGCAGGATTGTCCTAAAACAGAGTATATGCAGGGTCTTGAAAGTTATTAAAAGTTGATAAATCAATTTTGGGAAAATTAAGGGTCTTGAAAAGTATTAAAAAGTCTTGAAAGCGATTTGATGAGGTATTATTTTTTTTGCTGTTCTAGCTTTAAATAATTTGACAGCAAAAAGTGTGTATGACGAATATTTGTTTTCCTCACCGCGAATGATTCGGAAACCGCTTCGCACAAATTTAGGGTGTCAGGTTACAACAGCCTTTACGGCTAGGCCTATCTCGTGCACATGCTGCTTTATCTCCAAGTTGAGCTTGTGTGTTTGAGTAAGTAGCCGTGAGACCGTGAGAACAATGGGTAAATGCAAGTTTTCGGACTCCTGGTTGGAGATGCCTGATTTTCAAGAATGGCTGAGGCCTGTCGCCGAGAATAACCGTGTTTATTTCTTATTCGCCATTGTTCAACCAAGTTACTTTAAAATAGCTACGAGTCTTGTTGTAACCTAAGCTATATTTTCTTAAACCTAGTCGTGGTTCAGTTTCTTCTTTTGAACTTTTTTCTTTCCACTGTATCTCAGTTCTGTTGTAGGTTTGAGATTCACAGATTTACAGTAATTGAAAACAACAGCAGTTTTGTAAATCAAAGATTTGTTGCTTAATAAAACAAAGTGACGATAAGGTCTTGAATTTATTTTGGAAGGTCTTTAAAAAGTCTTGAAAAGGTATTGAAATTAACTTCATTATTCCTGCATATACCCTGTAAAAGAGCTGAACATTGTGATTTATGATTTGTTGAAATAGCTTGAAAACTGTGAGATGAGAATCACTCTGAAGAATGCACAGAAAAAAATGGATCACAACAGAGTCATATACATTCACACAATTATTTCATTTGATGAAGCATTGGTGTTTTTTCATTCATTCATTCAACCTTTATTTAGTCAGGTAAATCTCAGTTTGTTTCATAAAACTTTGTTCTATGTTTAGGATGTAACCCTAAACTGAAGAACCAGGACAATTTGCTGCCACGCCAGATTGCCAAAGACTTGGGTCACAATGCAGCAGCCAAAGAACTGAGGAAAGCAGAGAGGCTTCAGGGGAAAGGCAACAAATCTGACCGTGTCAGCCTCATGTCTGACCTCTGGGCCCTGACCCTCCACGACTGGTCCAATGAATTTCAGGCCGAGTTACAGCAAGCCTTTGGGGACCAAACAGAAACAGTTTCCTCAGAGATGTTTGTTACAGTGTTAAAGGAGCTAAATGCTCCTATTAAATCAAGTCATCTCCTCACTGTCATCTCAGCTCACGACAAGAAAGGAGAGGGAAGCATCAACATCACTGACTTCATCAATGGCGTCAAGTACATCAAGAAAGCCTATCTCATCTCCTCCTACTTGCCTAAAAAGAAGGGGGGAAAGGGAAGCAAAGGACGGAAGAAGAAGTGTAAATTTGTCCTCCCCATGCCCATTTGTACCCTTCTGCCAGAGCTCAAGCCTCGGCGTCCAGATGGAGGGCCCCCTTACTTCATGATCGAGACATACCATAACTGCTCAGACATCCGCCGCTTCGACCCCAACCACCCACCCAGACATCCCATAATAAACGATTCAGCATGGTACATGAAGAAGCCCAACAAAGTATACATCAACATCAACTACTGTGTGAAAGGTGGAAATCTAGAGACCCTGGACCTGGCGTTCAAGCAGGGGGTACCTGTGGATGTTCAGGATGATTATTACAAGACGCCGCTGATGGTGGCCTGCTCCACTGGAAACACTGAGCTGGTTCAGTACCTCCTGAGCCAGGGGTAAGAAGGAGAATATCTGTCAGAGTTTTTGTTCTTCAACACAGAGTGAAAAGGGGTGACTGGAAATACCATCACCAAGTCCGTCCGTGAAGGTAGTGAGCGTGATAAGTTGAAGAAAAAATTGTGAGAAACTGTGACAATCTAGGCGTAAAAAAAGTTTATATAAAAAATTGGGTTGCCCCGTAAAAATCCAGGATGGTCGCTGACACACACACACACACANCATACATACATACATACATACATACATACACAATTCCAATATTTTGGTCATAATTTGACTTTGGTCAAAAACTCCAAAAATGGTGCAGTACCAGTTTCGGCCGCTATGGGCGCTAAGAAACCCTTTACAGTACCTACACTGTTGACATCTGCCTGGTCCAAAAATGGTGCAGTGACACAGAAGATGAAGACTTCAATGGTTTTGAATAAATAAATAAAAACCATAAAATAAATACAGTATCTGTTTCTGTCATCATTTTAAACTGAGACACGTTTTTTACTGTAATGTCAGCTAATAAAAATATATTTTTATGTGTTTATCTTTAAAGATAAATGATGAAAGACACAAAATATACAAAAATTATGTTCATTTATTAATGAAAAGTTCAACTAAGACACATCAAACAAAATACTGTAGTTTTTATGTGATAATCTTGTCAAAAGTCCTTCCAAACAATTTGGCAGCCAGTCCAAAATAATGTTCATTTATTAATGAAAAGTTCAACTAAGACACATCAAACAAAATACTGTAGTTTTTATGTGATAATCTTGTCAAAAGTCCTTCCAAACAATTTGGCAGCCAGTCCAAAATAATGTTCATTTATTAATGAAAAGTTCAACTAAGACACATCAAACAAAATACTGTAGTTTTTATGTGATAATCTTGTCAAAAGTCCTTCCAAACAATTTGGCAGCCAGTCCATTTTGGGCAAAACACCAGTTCACGTGAGGTGCGACCTATAGGCCGGTGCGACTTATAGGCCGGTGCGACTTATACGTTGATTTTTCCATTTAATTGGGCATAATTAGGTTGGTGCGACTTATACTCCGGTGCGACTTATACGCCGACGAATACGGTACTATAATCACATCACCCCTGTCCTGCAGCAGCTCCACTGGCTCCCGGTTAAATCACGCATCATCTTCAAAATTCTACTCCTCACGTTCAAATCTATCCACAACCTTGCCCCTCCTTATCTATCTGACCTCCTACAAATCTCCATCCCATCACGCTCTCTCAGATCCTCCTCTTCGCTACATCTCCATGTACCCTCTGCCCGCCTCTCCACCATGGGGAGCAGGGCCTTCACCTGCTCTGCCCCTCACCTCTGGAACGCTCTACCGCCAGACCTTCGAAACACCACCTCCCTTTCTCTGTTCAAGACAGCCCTGAAAACACATCTCTTTAGACTAGCTTATCATTAACTTTACTAAATGTATTTTTATTATTTTGCATTTTATAATCTTTATGTATTTTATATTTCAATTTGTCGCTGATAATGTTTGATCTGTATTACACTGTATTGGTTTGTTAAGTGTCCTTAGGTGTCCTGAAAGGCGCTTTTAAATAAAATGATTATTATTATTATGCTTTTCATTTTGGGAAAAAATGGTGCAGTACCACTTTTGTCCGCTAGGGGATACTTCCAGAGAGTCCACCTACCGTTTCCAGCTCATGTGTCCGAAAAAAGCCTCCTCTGCTTAGACTGACTCTGTCGCTGCTCGGCCTCCTGCTCTGGAGGTAACTACTTTTTGCTGTGTTTGTTAGCTGTTTGTTAGAAAGATAAGTCAAGAACCACAGGACAGATTTTTTACCAAACTTACAGAATGTAATCACTGTATGGACATTTACAACTGACTAGCTTCATGAGATGTTTTGAGATAAAAAAAATTGATATTTTAGCATCGTTGTTTGTTAGCTGTTAGCTACCGTAAACGGATACTATTTAGATAAATAACTCATGATCTACAGGACAGATTTTTATCAACCTTACAGGCTGTAATTACTTGGTGGTCATTTACAAACTGTGACCTTTATGAGACATTTGAGCTAAAATTCGATTTATTTATAATTAATTTTCGCAGCGCATGCAACGGATTTGGAAGAAGTCAAAGCGAAACAATTTAAATCCAGCTGATTTGAACATTTCGTGAATTTATTAAGGAACGGTTAAGCTCAGGAACCCTTGTGCTATAATGTCAGCTAAGAAATATATTTTTAAAGCGTTTATTTAGCAAATTTTTTTTATAGCTAAATTTTAAAGAAATAAAGCCGCCCCACCCGCGGACATGCACATGGCGAAACTACTTTTTTTAATCCAGCTAATTTGCATTTATTAAGGAAAAGTTCAGCTAAGACACATCTTTGCTATAATTTCAGCAAACAAATAATTGTTTTTACCGTGTTAATCTTGTAAAGTCCTTCCGTGCTCGCCTCCTTCTGGCGCTTCTGTGGCCGCCATTTTCAGCAGGGCAAATGAGGCGCTGACGCGTTGCGTAGCGGTGACGCATAATAGATGCGACCTAAATAAAGGTGCAATCTGTTTATGGATTTTTTCCAATTATTGCCAATAATTGGACAAAGCGATCTATATAACGGAGCGACCTTTCAGGCAGAAAATACGGTAGCTGCATTTCGCTGGTGCGGTGCAGCAAAATGAAGCTGATTTGACGGTTACTCTAAGTGAGCTGGACGAAGGTGGCAGTCTATGGCAAGACAATTATGTCATTAATAGCCACTCTTATCTATTACATAACACAACGGCATGCCATACTACTCGAGTGCCATCTTGCCAAGGCCGGCTTAACCATACGGGCAACTGGGCAAGCACCCAGGGGCCCACGATCTCTAAGGGGCCCAGAACAGTGAGGGCACAAGCAAAATATCTGGTTATCTTGGAGCCCTACGCTGCACAGAGAGACTGCTGCGCTTCTAGCCCTGCCTCCTCCCAGTGCAGCTGCTGCAGCTCTCTCTTTTTTTAAAGTTGGATCCTCGACGGTGCGACCTGTCAATCAACTCAGAAGGCGTGTCAATAACTGCACTATTTGCAGATGACACAACATTTATTTGTAAGGGTGATGATACAGAACAAATGCTGGAGTTAATACAGTCAGAATTTGTGAAAATCCAAAATTGGTTTTGTCTAAATAAGTTATTAAATCTGGATAAAACTTATTACATGATACAGAGCAACAGAAAAACAGATGTTCACGCTCCATTTTTGGTAGACAGAACTGAAATTTGTAGAGTTAGTGAGGTGAAATTTTTGGGTGTTATTGATGATAAATTAACATGGAGACCTCACATAAACAAATTGAGAACAAAAATATCCAGATCAATAGCAGTTCTGTATAAACTAAGAGAGTTTTTCACTGATAAAGCATTGTTTATGTTGTATAATGCAATAGTTGTTCCTTATTTAGTTTACTGTATTGAAGTCTGGGGTAAAGCATGTAAAACTATAACTAATCCTTTGTTCATTTTACAGAAAAGAGCTGTACGAATTATTATGAAAAAAAACTATAGATATCCGTCGACTACTTTATTTTATCAACTGAAAATTTTGAAGTTCTATGATTTGGTTAATTATAACATTTTGTTGCTTATGTATAAGGCACATAAAGGCATGTTGCCTGACAATATTCAAACACATTTTGTTAAAAGAGAGAGTGTATATTTTCTTAAAGGAATTGAGATGTTTGTGAAGCCTTATTTTAGTACTAGTTTGAAGGAACGATCCACAATAATTCAGGGAATAGGATTGTGGAATGGTTTGGAAGATACTGTTAAGAATGCCAGATCACTGTGTACATTTAAGAGACTGATAAAGACGAGTTTCTTGGAAGAATATGGGAATCGTTAATACATATATCTACTTAAGTTGTTGTCTGATTTGATTAAGATGTTTGAGTTTTTATGTTTTTAATTTAGCTAGATTGTTATTTTCTTTTTGAATTAAATTTTTATATATATAATTTGATTTACATTAGAATTGAGTAAAAAGGGGCAGTTTTCATAAGACTAGTTCTTCTTCTGCCACCTTTCATTTAATTTAATTTACTTTTTGTTATTGTATTGTATGTACAATTGTCATGTTTTTAAATGAAATGAATACATTTTCAAAAAAAACAACAACAACTGACCAATCGACAACCTCAATTTATCCCGAAGGTAAGCGCTCCTTACCTGCTGACAAGCTCATCAGTTTTTTTCTTGAGAAACTTACTGTTTTAATTAAAAATATAAGTTTTTATCTGTTGTGAGATGATTCTAGCATATTTGCAGTTTTTTAATCTACTAAATGAATAATAGTATGATTTAAACTCAATCACAAAACAGGAAGGAGGTCTTATTACTCCTCCTCTTACTACAGTGAATGTTGTACTTTGCTATAAGTACAACTACAGTACAGGGGGTCCCCGACTTACGAGCGAGTTCCATTCCTACGACTGTCTCGTAACACGAAATCTCGTATGTTGGAACCCGAAACACGTGTTGCTCGTAAGTCCGGATTTTCAGTCGTAAGTCAGAAAATTTATGCTAGCGCTACTACGAACACTCGTTTTTCATCACAAATGTTCATACTAGTTCATAAACATGCTCAGAAACTTGTTTCCAAATGGTTAGCTAACACACTTTCATCTAAAAACACATAAAAGTGCTGTATTTTTTGTATGTTCTTTACAAATTTACTGCTCGTTCGCCAGCTCGTAAGTCCGGAACCTCGTATGTCAGGGCACTCGTAAGTCGGGGACCCCCTGTATATTTATGGCATCAGAGAAATCTGAGCTTCAGTTATCTACATAAAGTAAAATGGCATCAGCATCAAAAGAAGGAATGCTAAGTTTGAGCTTAATCCAGTTTATGATGTCTGACCAAAGACTTTGTATTGACATGAAAAAAATTGCTTGAGGGATTCATCTTCTGATTTACAGAAGACACACAAATCAACATCAAATTTAAATATTCTTTAAAGAAACATGGCTACAGGATATATCTTATTTATTATTTTAAAATTATTCTCCTTCACTTTAGGAGATTTAGGCCATTTGACAAATTTAGAATGAGCAGAAGTCATTATGGTTTTATGATTTATATTGGGAGGTTTCTTGAAGGAATCTTTGTTATAATTAGTAAATCCTTTGTCACAAACATTCATTGATAATCTTGTTGCATTTGAAGTCAACTAAGTTCCAGTCATTTAATTTTAATGTAATGTGGGCATCAAATCGTCACCTTTGAATATATAATATTTTTAATTAATTGAATCAGCTGTTGGTCAGGCTACTTCTTGTTGTGCCATTAGCTCTAAAATATAGTAGTTATTGAATCAAGTGTTTACTTGCGTACGCAACACTAGATGTACCCCCCCCCCCCCGTTCAGATTACAAATGCTTCTGACACCAATGGCCAAAACGTTGCTAAACAAGTACACATACAGCGTTAAAAGTGAGTTCAACTTAACTCAGTCTTGATGATTTGCGTCAACAAGAGGACATTGTAGCATTTGTAGTTCTATGAGCATTTGGATTTTTATACATAAAAATACACTTGATAGTTACTTTGTAGAATTTTAAGTATATTTACTGTATACAGTACTATAGTAATTTATACGGTATTTGCCAGATTATGGTGATTGTAGGGTCGTGATGATGGGGCCCTTGAAGATTGTTGCCCAGGGTACAGCAAAGTGTTAATCTGGCCCTGTATCTAGCGGCTAAAAATGGCAGTGTTCAATTTTTTCAGTCAGAATGAATGAAAACAGTCATATCTCAGCCAAAAATCAGTTTATAAATATGGGAGGGCATGCAAATTATGCAAAAAACTGTGACTTATAGGGCAAAAAACATGGTATTTTTATTGGCATTTCGAGTTACCATGGCAACGTAATTTGCAAACAAAGATGTAATTTTTCTTCATTGAAAAACAGACAGCCTTCACAGCCTCTAACGACCACAGTGAGGTCACATGACCTCCAGGGAAGAGGCCTCTGAAAAACTCAGTAAGTCATCGAACAAACTCTGCCTACCACCACATCTGTTAAAGGTTCAGTCTGCTGTTTCTGTAGAACTGCAGCACTTAGAAAAAATTTCAACAGGCAAAGCATTCTGATCCCTCCCCCTCAGAGCCATATATGGCTCTGCTCTCCCATGGTCTGCTGAAATTCAAATTCAAGCTCTGTTTTTATTGGCTGATTCAAATTCAAGCTCTGTTTTTATTGGCTGGTTACAAACTCTGTTTTTATTGGCTGGTTAACGGCTGGTCACTTTTTCTTTTTAGAAATGCCTATTTACCACCTGGAGAAGCAAGGGGACAATATTTTTTTTTTGTTTTTTTCAGAGATTACCTGTCTAACATCAGTCTAGTGACAGAGTGAAGAAATATGTTAAAAATATATTGTTAGAAAAGTTACATATAGCAGCTTTAAGATACACATACATATTATATTTCAAAACATAGGCCTTTTTATCATCTAAATTTTAAAATGGCCATGGCAGTCCACGTCAAAGTTTCTCCAAGAACTTTCTAGTTCAGAGTTTCCTCTTGTTACACAAACCTATGTTTGGAGTGGCACGTTTTTAAGTTCCCTTGCTATTTGGATTAATAGGACTTTATAAACAAACAAAAAAAAACTAACATGGTTTTGAACTATTAGTAATTAAAAAATAAGATAAGATAAAACAAAAAGAAATAAAAAGAAATGTTTAAAAAAAGTTACAAAAAAAGCAAATGTCTTTAATAAGGACATTAGGATAGAGTTGAAACAAATAAATAATTACAGTCCTGGGAGACAAATGTCTCCATATGAGGACACATTCTCAGGATGATACGGAGCCCTGGAGGGGACATGGGGGATTTTTTTAACTTTTGCGTTCTTTCGCAATACTTTTACGTTCCCACGCAAACATTTTTGCG
Organism: Garcialebias charrua; assembly: GCA_038048925.1. NCBI lineage: Eukaryota > Metazoa > Chordata > Actinopteri > Cyprinodontiformes > Rivulidae > Garcialebias > Garcialebias charrua. Next base: position 17,110 of record JBBPBX010058476.1, read on the forward strand.
TTCTCTCGCAATACTGTAGCTACTGTACGTAGTGTTACCTCACAGACAGCAACGTTCCTCCCTCAAAGAAACTGGTCCAAATGACATGATTTAATGGAGTTTTGTTTTGAAATCATCCTTAAATATAAGATATACAGTTTGTGCTGCAGTGGTAAAATTAGTTTTACACTGGATATTTCACGTTCATGCTCTGCGGATTCAGGGCTTCCTTGTTCAAGCTGACGCAGGCAGTCTGATTTCAGTCAGCTGCTCAGTCTGTTCCTCCAAGGAGCAATGGTTTTCTTAGAGATCGTCAACAAATTACCGGGCTAATGAGCTTGGTCTGAACACGTTATAATATTTTACACATATTTCCAGACTATTTGTCAAAGCAGCATCATGTATCCTAAGTTTTCTCAGTATATTTCTGCATGGTAATAAATCATGAATCCTCTCACCATTTAAAATCCAAAAGAACAAAGTGGCACTTGTGTTTCAAAAGTACTGTAACTTTCTTTTAAAGCATCAAAGTTCATTCAAGGATTTAAGGATCCAAAGATTCAAGGTTCTTTATTTGTCATTCGCACCACATGTGGTGCATGTGGTGGGACATAATTGTGTACACAGGGTCCCAGTTACATGCAACAAAAACTATTAAAATGTGTGTAAAAGACAAACAGTAATAAGATGAACTAAGAAAAACGTTAACTAAAAACACACTAAGCACACACTTCCGGAGGGCTTCATTAGTCTGAGGAGTCCCAAGTAAACTGTTATTCCCACTAAGCAGTACACTCCTTTAGTGGACCAACCAGTTTGCTGGTGATTAATGAAGCCCTCCGAATAGAAGGAGAAACGTCTTTCCACAAAAAAGAAACTGTCCAGATGACCTGACTGGCCATTATTGTATTTTGTATCTGGATAATTGAGCATGGACTTTGATGCTTTAAAAGAAATCAAAAAAGGCGTTCAATACAGAACAGCTGGACTTTATTTGTAGCAAACAAGACGTTTCGCTTCTCATCCAAGGAGCTTTATCAATTAGATAAAGAAAGCTTTAAAAGAAAGTTACAGTACTATTGAAACACAAGTGCCACTTTGTTCTTTTGATTTTAAATGGCGAAAAAATTCATGATTTATTACCATGCAGAAATATACTGTGAAAACTTTAGGTATGATACATGGTGCTGCTTTGACAAATACTCTGAAAATACAGTAATTCGTTGACGGTCCCTAAGAGAACCATCTCTCCTCTGAGGGACAGACTGAAATCAGACTGCCTGCGTCTGCTTGAACGAAGAAGCCACCGCTGAATCCACGGAGCATGAATGTGAAACATACAATGTAAAATAAATTTTACCACTGCAGCACACACATATCCTTATATTTAAGGATGATTTCAAATTTCTATTCAATTCACTTTATTTATATAGTGCCCAGTCCATTGTTGCTGTTGTCTGTGCGGTAACACTACGTACAGTACAGTATTGCGAGGGAATACAAAAACTTTTGCGTGGGAAAGCAAAACTATTGCGAGGGAACGCAAAAGGAAAAAAAAATCCCGCACGACCCCTCCGGGGCTCCGTAGGATGGTATTGGTCAATCCAAGAATAAATAATTTTTACGCTGGAAAAAAGAAACTATCAGCTGCAGTCAGTCACAATGAAAAGTTAATAGGATGTGTCCATGTCCAGCTAAAATGTATTTTAGAACCCTCAGCACCACCTATACAATGTTAGATGAATGTTTGCATATATTTTAGGCTTTAAGAATGCATATTATCCTGTGTGGGTCAGAAAAAAAATCTAAAATAAATTCAACGTGTGCATCTAGTTTTAGTTTTTAAATATAATTGAAGTTGTACTTTGTATAATCTTTCCACTATGTACAAAAATAAATAAAATGGTTGAAATACAATGATAAAACCTCAGATTAACGGCATTCCTGTCCATGATGAGTGGATGCATATTTCTGACAACTGTAGGTTAACAGAGAATTTATAGCAAAACAATAAAAAAGTTATCTCACCAACCATCACAGTAAACAAATAAGCTTGCAAAACATGTGAAACACGTTTTGCAGATGTTTTCTTCATGATTTGCAACATTTTTAACATGTTGAGGTGCTCCATGTGACGTGAAGAATGAGGTAAATTAAGTTTTGTCTTGTAAGGGGGTGTGAGGTGATTGTACCCGTTTCACAGTGTACTCCTGTGTATCCTGGACGACACTGACAAATAAAACTGTTTATCTGATCTTTACACGTCCCTCCATTTTGGCACGGGTCGGAGGCACACTCATTAACATCTGCAAAGACAAGGAGGCATACAAGGAATGTAGTACGCTGTTTGCAATTAAAAAGAAACATCTGGCAAACGAATGAGCTCATTTCCAAGGGATAACCTGTCCTACTTTAACAGAGCTGATAAAGGTATTGGTGAAATGCTCAGGTGTTTCTTTGAAAAGTCTAGTAAATTTTCTTTACAAGTTGTTTCCTATCTGATCTCACGCATGCTTAGTCAATCACAGCATGCGTCAATTTACTGAGAACAGGAAGTGGTGTCAGCTGTAACTCACTGATTTGGCACCAGCGACCAGTAAAGCCAGCCAGGCAGGAGCAAGTGAAAGAGGGGTTGCCTGTAATGCAGTCATCGATGCACTGCCCTCCGTTCAGGCACGGGCGCAGGTGTGGACACACGGACGCTGCAGGAAGATGTCATCAGAACAGGAATTCCACAAATAACTTTAAACAGAAAAAGGATGATCTATGAACGCTCTTACCGGAGTTGCAGCTCCCGACTTCCACGTTTGCGTCATCTATGCGGAAGACCCATCTGCCTGGGTAGCCCACATTGGTGGTCTCCTCAACATTGACCACATCGGCGGTGCGAGACCCAGGGATGTTGAAATAGCGCTTGCCATCTCCAGCGTTAAAACCTGCCTGGGAAGAGAGCAACAAGAGGGAGACAACACAAACAATAGATTAATTACAGTCTAGATGTGGGATGAGAAGCAGATCCTGCTGGACATGTTGGCCAGCTGTAATAAGGTTATTTTTTTCATTTTCAATCAATCAATCAATCAGCTTTATTTATATAGCACATTTTAAAAACCGCAGGGTTAGCCAAAGTGCTGTACAGTAAAACAAAAGATAGCTAACTAAAACGATAAAAAAAAAAAAAAAAGCAGCATACAAAAATAAAAATACATATACCAGTCTCACTGCAGGTGGGTTAAAATGCCATAAAAGAACAAGATCACGTGTTAAAAGCCAAGGTATAAAAGTGTGTTTTTAAAAGGGATTTAAAAACAGGAAGAGAGGAGGCCTGTCTGACACTCAGTGGCAAATTGTTCCACAACCTGGGAGCAGCGACAGAAAACGCTCTGTCACCTCTGAACTTCAGCCTAGTTTTGGGCACTGTCAGCAGCAACTGATCAGCTGATCTTAGAGATCGGGGAGGGCAGTAGGGCTGAAGCAGCTCAGACAGATATGGTGGGGCAAGGTTGTTCAGGCATTTAAAAACAAATAGCAAAAGTTTAAAATGAATTCTGTAGTGCACAGGGAGCCAGTGAAGGGACGCCAGGATGGGAGTGATATGCTCACGCCTACGGGTCTGGGTTAAGAGGCGAGCAGCAGAGTTCTGCACGAGCTGCAGACGGGCGAGAGAGGTCTGGCTGATGCCTACATACAGTGCATTACAGTAATCAAGACGAGCTGTAATAAAAGCGTGGATTAATTTCTCCAAGTCAGGTCTTGCTAGGATTGGTTTTACTTTTGCTATTTGGCGAAGCTGATAAAAACTTTTCTGAACAACACTGCTGATCTGTTTATCAAATTTAAAATCAGACTCAAACTTCACCCCCAGATTGGTGACAGAGTCCCTGAGATAACATGACAGTGAGCCAAGGTCTATGCTGGAAGAAGGACAGCAACTCGGTCTAAAAATCAAGATTTCAGTCTTGTTCTCGTTGAGACTAAGGAAGTTTAGAGAAAACCATGCCTTAACATCATTAAGGCAGGGTGTGAGTTGCTGGAGTGTATTGTTTTGTGCCAGGGGAAGGTAGATCTGGCAATCATCAGCATAGAAATGAAAAGAAATGCCATGTTTCCTAAAAATTGAGCCAAGTGGGAGTAAATAAAGAGCAAATAAAGAGCAAATAAACCATTATTAAACCATTATTTACACAGATAAATCACATTGAGCCTCCAAGACACATTTACAAGTGAGATCTGTTTAGAGAGACAAAAAGTGATGAAAGTGACACATGTATGGGATTTGGAGTAAAAAAAAAATTCTGTCAAACTCTCTCCTTGGCTGAGGAGACAGAGTCTGAAATTGAAAAAATACCTCGCACATAGGCACATAGTGAAGCAGACATTCCGCAGGGAGGGGAGACAACAAGAGTGGTGAACATGTCCAAGGACACTCCAGAGTCACTGTAAGAGTTTTGATAAGAATGGTATAAACAATCAGTTCCCACTGGGGAGATCCGTAAACACTCTCGAGGGGTGCAGAGGTCGACCCAGAGTGCCAGAGAGAATCCAAGAGTTCTGAAATGATGGCACAGTGTTTATTCAGCCAGGTCCCTCTGATAGGTCCACAGACTTCCTCGATGGGTGGGGTGGGGAGGGGGCAGAGCATCGAATTTCCAGGGCCTCCAGGCAAATTGAGATAAGGTGGCCGGTCAATGGTGTTGAGAGACCAGCTGACTGGATCTATATGAAGGGTGTTGAGAGACCAGCTGACTGGATCCATATCAATGGTGTTGAGAAACCAGCTGACTGGACCCATATCAATGGTGTTGAGAAACCAGCTGACTGGATCATATCAATGGTGTTGAGAGACCAGCTGACTGGACCCATATAAATGGTGTTGAAAGACCAGCTGACTGGATCATATCAAGGGTGTTGAGAGACCAGCTGACTGGATCCATATCAATGGTGTTGAGAGACCAGCTGACTGGATCCATATCAATGGTGTTGAGAGACCAGCTGACTGGATC
>JBBPBX010058477.1:0-12181 GCA_038048925.1 Garcialebias charrua
ACAAATGAATAACCAAAACAGCTGTGTTTGACTGATTACATTGTTTATAATAATAATTCCCTGACAAACCCCCTCACAATGCTTCATGGCCTGATATCATGTCTCCAAAACACAATGCAGGTTAATGCAGGATTGTGCTGTTAACTTTTCATTCATTCATTCAACCTTTATTTAGTCAGGTAAATCTTTTGAACCTCATGGGCTCATTTACGAAAGCGACCTGCTAAAACTAAAGAACAATGAACAGCAGTGATAGAATTTCATTAAACAATAAACAAACAAACAATAAACAATAGAAAACAAAAAGAGAAAAAAAAACAAAAAGATTTTTTTTTTTTTTTTTTAACAAAGTATCAAAAAACTAGCAAAACATTATAAGGTAGACGTATAAAATCAAAGACAGGACACGCTGCTAACAGAGCCGCTCTTCTGGCAGTACCATGCTGCTAACAAGACCACTTTGCTAGCAGAACCACATTGCTAACAGGACCATGCTGCTAACAAGACCACTCTGCTAGCAGAACCGCATTGCTAACAGGACCATGATGCTAACAGAACCTCACTTCTAACAGAACCACTCTGCTAGCCAGACCATGCTGCTGAGAGGGCCATGCTGCTAACAGAACCACATTGCTAACATTGCCGTACTGCTAACCGAACCACACCACAAACAATACCACTCGGCTAGCAGAACCGCATTGCTAAAAGATTATGGATCTGGTTTTGTGGACGATCAACTCTATGGACAATATTTTTTCTACAAAGTGACAAGGTCCATGTGAACCAGCTTGCCCTTCGCAGACACATTCTGTGGGATACCTCATGAATTCCTGGGGGGATTGGAAGGTGATGTGTTGGTCAGTCCTGTCTGTGGAGGACGTTGAAGATGTATATAATTGGATTTATGATAGCAGGTGCTTTGCTTTTCGGCATTTGTGGAACACTGTTCTATCGGAAAATTAGGAAGACTTCAGCGGCGTAATGCCATGTCGAAGCTCCCGAGTCAAAGTGAGAGTTTGATCCGTGCCGTGACCTCAATAAATCAGCTGCTTTACGAGCTGAATCGAAAGGTGGACGCAATCTCTGAGAATCGCAGGCCACCCGCAGGGTTTGGGACTCGTGGATGCTGTGGTGGTCTCAATCTGGAAGAGGAATCATAGCTTGGATTAGTGGAAAGGTTCCTACAATTGGATCATATTGGATTAGATCGTCCAGCTGGACTCTAGGCTACAGAAAAATAAACTGCCTGAAGTGAAAAATATTCATGCTTATCTCAAATCTGACTCCCCAAACAGCCTTGGACAGGCTGACTATCAAATTTCTCCTGGTACATGAGCAAATGAGGAAAAACAACTGCATCTATCGCATACACCCCCCACCCCCTCCCTAGAGAACTCTCTGTGAGCGCTTATCAAAGGTGCTGGCTGGTAACATCAACAGAACTGTTGCAGATCTGAAAAAGGCTTATGGACTAATCTCACTGCCTCAAGCTCAAATGCATATGATTTGTCTTAACTGTGCTTGCTGGTATAGTTTTTTGATGTCCCAAATTGTGTCCTAATAGACAAGATGTGAAAGATCTTTTTTGTAATACCACTATCTACCCTCGTGGTATGTACCCCTTTTTTTCATATCTAAGATTGTGGCGGCACCGAAACGGCTGCAGCTTCGTGCACTCGGCCCATCTTTAAGATGACTGTGCGTAATTCAATCATGTTGTGTTGTGCCTTGGTGCAATGTCAATGTCAATAAAGATATTCTGATTCTGAGAACCATGCTGCTAACAGAAACTGCACTGCTAACAGAATCACTCTGCTAGCTGGACCATGCTGCTAACAGGGCCATGCTGCTAAAAGAATCTCACTGCTAGAACTACTCAGTTGACAGGAGGACCATGTTGTTAACAATAAGAGTGTTTTTAATATTTTGTAACACTATTTTTGTTTTAATTACATTTTTGTTGTTGAATATTTTTTGTCTACTTTATTGTCTAGAACAAGTCTCTCTTGAAAATGAGTCCAATGAGACCACCTGTATAAATAAATGTTAAATAATAATAAATAAAAATTCAGCAACGTTAATGATAATTATTTGTGGCTGTTAAATTTTTTTTGTTCAGAACTTTAAAGTTTGAATTTAGATGACTTATTGAACTTAATAATGTTTTGTGGTTGTTGTTTTTTCATTACCTATGCTTCTTTCCACTCAGTATCAAGAGCAGTAAGAAAACGTGTACTTCATGCTGCCGAAGTGTTTGGCTGTCATGTCTTCTGAGCTGGGAATCCCCAGATAGTACACAGTTGAGTTTAAAGACAAATGTGTCACACAAAGCTTTTCACAGACTGTCACTTTGTCTAAAGTGAGAAAGAAAGAAAAAAGGAGGGAGAGTAACAAAGTGTCCATGAGGGAGAAAAAAAAGACAAACTACATATACTGTATATATGTGTGTGTGTGTGTGTGTGTGTTTGCAGCCAGTTGCTTAGCTGGTCAATAACATCTAACAACACAGCTGAACTCGTGTCCATTTTCACATGAGGTTGTTAATGGGTGAAAATGTAGTTTCACCAGAACAACACCTGTTCTGAAAATCTCTTGAGACCAGGTGTCAGAAGCTTTTAGCCAACATTGTCCTAAGGCTTTAATTTTATGTCCAGAGTATAACTGAATGCATTGTTTAATGGTGTAAAAACAGACTGTGAAATACAGTATGCAGAAAGATTTACAACAGGAATATTGCTTTTAAAAGTTTAGTTTTATTCATTTATTTTGTTTGAATGACATTTTAGTACTTGGTTAGGAAAATGTTCTGACACGTATTTTTCTTGCACTGACTGATAGAAGAGTAGTTGTAAAAGGTTTTTTATGACACAATAATGTGCTTTTGGAGAAAAAATACATTTTAATGTTTCATAGTGAGTTTGTCCTAACACGATTTGCAGTATGTGTGTTTGAATGCCCAGTAATACCTTTGACATATCACTAGACAGTCTTATTTGAAGCATATGGTTCACTTCAGGTAAGAGCTCTAATCCAGAGTGCTCGCAACTAAAAGCAATATCCTGAGAAAGAAGTCCTCCACGTTTTTTTTACTGGTTTAGACAGGCTTTATTTGAAACCGCGGGAAACCTCAGTGACTTCTGACAGTGGAGTTCAGAGGGTTTTATTGTAAAATGCCACACTGCTTCTCAATTTACTTTTGTTACATCTTATTCTTGTTTGCAAGCTCCAATATTTGAAATTCAATGTCACTCTGCAGTCAGCAGTTTCTATGAAGATAAATCGGTCTCAAAAGTAGGCACACAAGCTTTGTCATTTGTTTGCATACAACAGGATTTGTATGCATACACAAGCTTTACAAAGGCGTACTATAATTCACAATACAGTAAACAGTTTTTCAAATGTACACATTTCATTTAGCAAATGTAGAAATTTTCTGTGCATACATATTGTAAAATGCATGTGCACAAATTATCTGCTGTGCATGGATCAGTCAACATGAGCACACAAATAAGATGGCCTGTGAGTGTGAATAGAGATTTTCTTTCATCTCGAGATTCACAAAGGTAATGCTACATTCAAGGCTGGTGAAAAGTTGGGACATCTGAGTGTTCCCAGATTGAGTTATTGGGAAAAGACACAATTATCTAACTTGGCACAATAGCTCATAACATGTCTTAAAACACAGACAGATACACTTATAATATATTTTCTGGTACTGTATTTTCTTTTTCTGATTAAGTTTTTGTTTAAGTTTTAGTTTAAGTTTAAGTTTGTCCATTTGAATACATTTTAAACGTTGTGAACTGCACAAAAAAAACGATGGTTAGTTCCCTTTTCAGTCAGTCACTCGGTGCAACTATTGCTATGGGAAATTGCGCCTCCGCGCGATTACCTGAAGGAATACATTCACGCCTTTGCGGCAGGGGGTGTCAGCGTCACCCCAGAGACCCCACCCTATGGGTACTTAAGACGCAGACGCACATCCTACGTCCTTTTATTGCCCTTCACCTCGCTTAAACCTGAACTTCTCTTCTCTTCGTGGGACTTCTCTGTTTTTCATCGCTCGACCAGAGGTGAGCTCGCTCCCTACGCAGAACGTACAGAGAATTTTTCCTGCATGCTACTGGGCTAGCAAAAGCTAGTCCGGCACATTTTTTCCTTAACCCCGAAGTTTTCTTCTCTTCTCTCCGCAGACTGCTTCGCTCGACGGCGCTAACTGCGTCACATCGCTACCCTGCTAAGTCGTAGCAGGCTAGCCAGCGAAAGCGACGCGACGGAGGAGACGTCTCGAAAGAGAATTTTGGAAAGACTTGCTTGTCTTCTCTCAAACATGGCTCCAGAGAAAGGAAAGCGAAAGCCGAGACTTCCGAAAAAAGCTAGCAGGACGGCGAGCCCGACCTCGCGCGCCTGCCCCAGCGGATGCGGTTTTTACCTCTCGGCGACAGACACCCACAAGGCCTGTCCTGTCTGCCTGGGAATGGTGCACGCAAAGATGATGCTGGACGCGCCCAACTCATACCCGCACTGCAGCCAGATGTTGGAGGTGGTGGGGAGGCACAGAGTGGACTTTGTGGCCAAAGCCATCGGCGCAACCATGGCACCAACAGACCTGGACCTCACTGAGACTCTCACTCCCACGCTGGAGCTCGAGAGCATGGTTTTGGAGGACAGCACCAAAGTCGAATGGGGCGACAGCCCAGATGTGGCGGCTCCTATCGGGGACTCGACAGCCGAGTTTGACACTCGAGACATGATGAACGCGGATGAGATCTCGCTAACAGCCTCAGGTGAATTTTCTGGTGACAAAGCTGACAACGAGTGCGACGGGGAGGAGGGGGACCTCTCTCACACCCCCGGCGCCTGTACTCCCGGAGACTGACACCTCAATCCCTGCTTTGTTCGATTTGTGCCGGAAAGCGGCGGACACAATGCAGATCCCGTGTCCCGAACCTCCACCTCGTCAAAAAGTCACGAGGTTGGCAGGAAATTATTTCTACGCAAAACAGCAATCTACGACGAGGCACAGAAAGCCTATCTTCCCGGATTTCCTCACAGAACTGACTCGCACCTGGCCTGAGCCCAAGGCTCCTATGATGCTCTCGCTCTCACAGTTCCTTGATGTGGCTGGGATGGAAGCAGCAGAAATAGCTAATGTGCCACAAATGGAGGACACGCTGGCATCTCATTTGGCCCCAAGGTCTTCTGGAACAAAGCTGACTCTGCCCAGTAGGGCCTGTCGAGCCTTAGCTACTCAGCTCGAGAAGTGCTACAGGGCTCAGGGCCTCGCGGCACGTGCAATGAACGCGTCCGCAATGATGCAAGCGTACCTGGCTGAAAAACTGCAGGAGCTCCAGGTGACGACAGAAAAGAAGGCTGCCACCGAAGTGCTGGAGTAAGCCCTCAGGGCGACAGACTTTGTGCTCCGAATGATGGGGACAACAGCCATCGTGCAGGGAGAGGCATGGCCGAGGTGGTCATTGCACAACGCCATCTGTGGATGACCCTAACAGACCTTCCGGAGGGACAACGGATTCATTTTCTGTACCACTCGATAGAATCGACGGGACTGTTTGGAAAAGCTCTGGACCGGATTCAGACAAGGCTTGAACAGAGGTGCAAACAGGCTGAAGCCCTCCGGGAAGGCATGCCCAGGAGAGCTTTTGCCCCCCCAGGGAAACAGCAGGGAACAGGCCCGTGCAACCTCGGCACCGCTCAACCACTCGTAATCTGCCGCAAAAGAGGCCGACGCACGAGGGGGAGCACCGGCAAAGACCACCACTGGGTCCGCCACAAGCTAGTCATTCCTGGAGTAGGAACAGGTTTGTTCCCCGCCAGGCGGTCCAACAAAGGACCTCTTCGGCAAGTCGGGACACAAGACAGAAGCGTGCCTGATGAAGCGGGCCCTTTGCTTAACTTTACAGGTTCGCCCGCCCACGTGGTACGGGACCTGAAACATACATGTCCAGACTTTATTTGTAAAAACGTACAAAAAGCTGGTGACTTTGTTATACGCACAAAACATGGTTGTTCTGTTGTGAGTGACATAAAGTCAGAGATGTTGTTGCACAAAAACACAAATAAAACTCAAAGAACGGTTTCACCCTGTTTCTTGACTCAAAAAAAAAAAACACACAGCAACATCAACAACACGGCTCCCCCCGATACTGATCGCTATAAAGGGAGGAGGGCGGTCCCCCCCTCCCTAGCGGCTCATGGGGTATTAGCTCAGACAATAAACCCTAGCAGGTGGCCTCGAGGCTGTCTGCAGCAGACAGACCTAGAGGCATCTGCAAACAGGTCCGGCACCCACGGGGCCAGGTGAGGAGGGTCACGTCTTTTAACCCCCACCCTGTCGGAACCCACAAGGCCGACAATACACAAATTCATCAAGCACGCCAGTGGGGGGTGCCGAGAGAACTTGGTAACCATGGAAACTTTCTGTTATGGCCACCAGTCATTTTTCAACGGATGTCAGCATTGAGTAACAGGGGGCCACAACAAAGGCCCACAGAGCCGGGCCAGACTCACATTCTGACAAAAGAAATAACATCGACGCTGCTGTTTTTGTAAACAAACGTTACAAAGCAGGGAATGCACCGGGGCGGGATCAGGATCCCCTTCATCCCCAAAAGGGTCTAGGCTTAATGCCATTAGACTGGCTTATAGGTGATCAGCAGAAAAAGGTTTTTAGTGCAGCTTTACACCCTTGCCCTGTATCTTACACGGACAGCAGACCATGCACGAACAGTGCTTCTGTAGCATGTGACAGTGCTCGTTGTACCGAGTCAGCTCTGCCTTTAAATGACATCCCCTCACCGGGGGTAACACAACCTCCTGGGGTTTTGCCAAGCCCCAGAGTAATGGTGGGGTCGGAGGCTCATGAACCAGACCCGATCATGGAACGGACTGGAGTCAGGAGGTCTGCTCGCATACAGAACAGGCACCCCCTCCGCCCCGTGTATCTCCCTAAGAGGAGAAAAAGCAAACATTCTGGCTCACGTTTATCCAACAGGGACGGTACGTTGCTCCTGTCCCCCATCACTCCCGGTCCGGGTGGCGTGGGGGCACATTTACAGGAAGGCCCCCTCCCTAATATGACTGGCCCCCAAGGGGTCACGGGACCAAGGGCCCCTGGAGGTGGGCTTACTCCAGGAATGTGGACATCTGCCCCTCTGCAGGGACCTGCTGCATCACCAACAAAAACAGCCTCTCCGCTCACGCCCAGGACTGTGGCAACCTACAGCTTGGCTGCTGAAAGGGACAAACTTATGGCCTCAGGCCTCCCCAGCAATGTGGTAAATACCATACAAGGGGCAAGAGCTGTTTCGACACAGACTCTCTATGCTCGTAAATGGTGTGTTTTTGAAGCTTGGTGCATGGAAAGGAATATTGTTCCTTATTCCTGTGACCTGGTCCAGCTTCTTACCTTTCTACAGGACTTGCTGGAGAAAGGCCGCTCCTTTTCTACAATTAAGGTGTTTCTGTCAGCCATCTCTGCATGCCATGAGGGCTGGGGGGAGGCAAGACGCCCGGCGTACACCCTCTCATGATAAGGTTCATGAAGGGCGTACTGAGGAAGAGACCCCCCAGCAGGACTTTGACCCCTGAGTGGGATCTTCAATTGGTCCTGAGTGCTCTCTGTGAGCCCCCATTTGAACTCTTGATAGATTTGTTATCTTATAAGACAGCTTTACTCCTGGCTCTATGCTCGGCGAAACGTGTGGGTGACCTCCATGCTCTGTCTGTGCACCCAATGTGTACAAAGTTTGCCCCTGGCGGGTCAAAGGTCACCCTAAGGCCTAACCCTGCATACGTCCCAAAGGTCTTGACTTTGAATCCCAGAAGTCCGGACTTTGAGCTCTCCTCTTTTCCTCCTGCTCCTGTCCTCACTCAGGAACAGAGGAAACTGCGGGCACTCTGCCTTGTTAGGGCCTTAAGTGCTTACATTGAGAGAACAGCTGATTGGAGGAAAACAAACCAGCTGTTCGTGTGTTTTTTGCAGCCCCTGCTACGGGTAGGGCACTGTCAAAGCAACGCCTCTCACACTGGGTAACTGAGGCCATTAAGAGGGTGTACAGTAGCAAGGGTCAACAGGTGCCCTCTGGGGTACGCGCCCATTCTACCAGAGGCTTGGCCACCTCGTGGTAACTGTTCAAGGGCGTGCCAGTTGCAGACATCTGCGCAGCTGCGAACTGAAGCTCAACGAACACGTTTGCAAAACATTACTGTTTGGACGTTACTGCGTGTGACGTCACTCAGGCTGTCCTCTCTAACACACAGTAGAGAGCGGTCAAGTGATGCCTAATGTATAAAGGCAGATGTTCACACAAGCATGCATTTTACTGAGCATTTCAAGGGCGTGAATGAATTACGTTCCCATAGCAATAGTGTTGCACCAAGTGACTGACTGAAAAGGGAACTGAAAGTTATGCACCATAACTCATGTTCCCTGAAGGAAGGGAACGAGGTGCAACACAGTTGGCCCTTTTCAATGCTGAAAGCTTGGTGAAGTGCATTTTGGAGGACATAGGATGGGCGTCCGTGTCTAAAGTACCCAGAGGGCGGGGTCTCTGGGGTGACGCTGACGCCCCCTGCCGTAAAGGCGTGAATGTATTCCTTCAGGTAATTGCGCGGGGGCGCAATTTCCCATAGCAATAGTGTTGCACCTCATTCCCTTCCTTCAGGGAACATGAGTTATGGTGCATAACTTTCAGGTTATTCTTTTGTTAGTGAAACAACAGATTTTACCTTTTTTTTTCTTTCCCCAGTAGTTTCTTCCTCTGCAAAAATACCAGAAAATGTATTTTTTATGGTAAATAATTCTCCTGAAAAACTACCATGAAATATATTTTTATGTTTTAGCAGAGGAAAAAATATTGAAATTATATGTTTTCCAATAGTTTTTCGAAAGAATATGCTAACCATTTCCAGTGATTGTGTTTATTTTTTTCTTTCTTTCTTTTTTCTTTAAATATACAGTTCACACAATGGTGAACTGTATATTTCTTTTGGGAATGTTGCTCCTATTGATTTTGTTGATTCCTATTAAATACTTTGATATCTTGGTTAATTCACATCTCTCTTTTAAGCCCCATGTTGAAAACCTGATAAAAAAAATAATGAAGTAAACTGGGTTTCTTTTTCAGAAACATTTCCAGTCTAACACTGAAAACTGGGAAACACCTTGTAACTGCCACACTCCTTCCCTCCATTCACAGTGGTGACATTATTTATATGAACGCTCCTACAAGCACCTTACAGATGTTGGATGCTGTCTACCATGGTGCACTAAGATTCATAACTGGCTGTAACTACTAGGGGTGTAACGGTACGTTAAAATCACATTTCGGTTCGGTTCAACTACAAGGAGGGCTCGGTTCGGTTTATTTTCGGTTTATTTTCAGTACAAAAAAAAAAAAGACAAAATAAAGACTTACAAAATGTTTATTTTGAAAATGTGCCAAAAATATGTTTGTATTGTATTCTAGTAATAAATAAAAGTGACCCATTTGGATGTATGATATTTTAAATAAACAGCACTCTACAATAAATAAACTATATTAACAATAATAAAAATCTTAATAAATACAATAACAGTCAGAACCAGAACAATAAGCAGCAACAGACTGTTAACAATCTAACTAATCAAGTTTTTGTCCAGTAGCAACAGTGTGGCTGTATTTGTCCTCATTACTCACAACCAGAGTTCAGTTCAGTCATCACACACTTCTTAGCTGCAGCAGGTGATCTCTGGTGGATTTCCCTGAAGTGGAAGAGACATGCTACCTCTGTAACTGGAAATACTGGAAATAAAACAGAGGTAAAAAAAAAATAAGTTAATAAGATTATGATTTTAAATAATAATAAATTATAAATAATAATTATAAGAAAAGAACAATACCTTATTGGAATCCCTGGCAAAAATCTTCAGAAGCTTCAATATATTCAAAACAGTGCAGCAAGGATTTTATTGAGAGTTTGTAAATTTGAACATATTACACCCATTCTCCATAACCTTCATTGGCTTCCTGTCACCTACAGAATTCAATACAAAACTGCTCTCATTACACACCAATGCTTACACGGAACTTCACCTGACTATCTAAAGGACATTCTTGTTCCATATTCATCCATCCGGTCTCTACGATCACAGAACAGTAATCTACTTCACATTCCACGAACCAAATTAAGGACCATGGTAGACCGGGCATTCTGTGTGGCTGCCTCCCGCCTATGGAACTCCCTCCCTGACTACCTGAGAGCTCCACAGTCACTGGTTGACTTTAAAAGTGGTTTAAAGACTTTTCTTTTTAAGCAAGCCTATTCTGCCTCCACATGATTTTATCTTTGATCTTGGTTGATAGTATTATTGATTTTACTTGATTTTATCACTTGTTTTAATTATTTATTTATTTATTTTTTAAGCAGGCCTATTCTGCCTCCACATGATTCTGTCTTTAATCTTAGTTGATATCATTATTGATTTTATTTGATTTTATCACTTGTTTTATTGTTGTAGCACTTTGAGATTTTTATTAATGAAAAGTGCGGTATAAATTGAATTTATTATTACCTCTTGAACGGTTGAATCTCCCACTCATCATCAGGGCAGGGCTTAAATCAGCTCCAGGACTTGTTCACAATCAGTTTGAGTTTTTTCATAAAGAGCTGAACTTTTTGACTGAAGTGTTGACGTGATGGATGTCTCATAGCAAGGATCAACTGCGCATAAAAAACATTCAGACTAGATTCAGATCTTTAAAAACTCATACAGTTTGTGTTATTGCTCTGGACCGCTCTGATTACCTGATAAAAGTTGTTTAAATGCAGCTGCTTTTAGCGGTGTTTCTGCAACAGCTGATGTTTCTGTTCACATTCCGATGACGTAGTTTCCAGCGCGCGCAGAGAGCTGCGTCACTCACGCAGCTGCTGCAGAGTCTTCATGAATGTCCACACAAGCTGCGTGTGCGCTCGTCTTTTAACAAGAAAGCCATAACGTTCACAAACAGGAGACCAGAGCGAGCAGCTAATGGCTAATAATGCTGCGCGTGCGTCGCGATAATAGCTCCGTGCTGAAACGCGCCCAGGAAATTTTGTTCCGCGGCGCATATATTAACGTTCAATGAGTGAAAAAAATAACCGAAACGGTACGCAGGTGGACCGAACCGAACGTGCTGTACCGAAACGGTTCGGTAAATCCATTACAACCGTTACATGCCTAATGGCCATACTTTTCATGCTCATAGTTTTCATGTTCATACTTTTCATGTTCATACTTTTTAGTTGGCCAACATTTCTAAAAATCCTATTTTTTCCCCAGTGGTCTTAAGTAATATCCCAATTTTCTGAGATACTGAATTTAGGGTTTTCATTAGTTATAACCATCAACATTAAAAGAAATAAACACTTGAACTATATCAGTCTGTGTGTAATGAATTACTATAATATACAAGTTTCACTGTTTGAATGGATTTACTGAAATAAAACTATTAGAAAAGGACATTAAATAATAAAGTCAAACTGTTATAAAGCATTTGATTCTAATAATCTCTTTCATTCTTTTTAGGATGAGCCAGAGCTGATGGAGATGTTGCAGTGGCCCTTGTTACCATCACCAGTGACCATGACACAAATCCAGTTCACTGCGAGCATGAACTTTGTTACCAGCCTGTGAAAGTTGGAATGTTCACTGAAAGTGACATCATTGTCAGCTGTCCCAGATGTGTGGATGCCTTCCTGCTGTTTGGGCTCACCTCAGGTATCTCAAAGCACTTACAAACACTTTTGAATGTGTTCAGAAGATTTTACCTGGTCTAGAAGATGGTAAACTGTCGGCCTGGTTACAAACTCTCAAGAATGACTTGATGAAGAGTTGTATTTAATGCATCTCCCCTGGAGTTCAAAGCTTGTTTGTTTTTTTGTTTCAAAATGATTCTTTAAAAGCTGCTCTGTAGGTGTTTAGCCCATATGACCAAATACACAAATGGACCAGTGTCCTTGCTTAATGTTAAAGAGAAACTATTGAAAGTTGTGCCCATTTAGAACTGGTTTTATGGTTAATGTAACACGTTTTACTTTTCAATGTCAAATGTTATGAAACAGTTAAAACATTGTCTTTTGATTGAAGTTGTTGATCTCTTGCTGTACTCTAGTATTAATCAAAAAACAGAAAGCACGGTAC
>JBBPBX010058478.1:0-12439 GCA_038048925.1 Garcialebias charrua
ATGGCCAGAGGAATCCAGAGTCCTGAAATGATGACAGAATGTTTATTCAGCTGGGGTCCTCTGAAAAGTCAGTGGAATTCCTCAGTAGAAGGTTTGGGAGGGTGAGAGCATCTAGTTTACAAAACTTCAGCAGGCGTGTTGAGATAAGATGGCCTATCAAGCCCAATGTCAGATAAACATGATTGTTTTGGGAACAGGCAGAACTTAAATGACATCTACCTTCAGTCTGTGTCGGTCCACTCGCTTCAGAAATGTCCAAATTAAAATGACCACACCAATGGAACGTGCCTGAGAAAATCCCCGAGATCTAATCCATTCAGCCAAAAGTCTGGATTCTAACCAAGCCATCATGTAACCAGGTCCAGATTTGCTGCTGACGTCTTCCTTGTGTGTTGATAGACCAGGAACTAGCCAAATCCAAAACCAGGAACCAGTTATCGTAAATACAATTAAATATAGTTTGTAGCAGGTCGCTTTTGTAAATGAGCCCTCGAGGCTCAATGAGATTTACCTGACTAAATAAAGGTTGAATGAATGAATGAATATGCGTCCTTAAGATCCACAGATGGCAGCAGAGATAGACACATCATCAAGTCTTCAAGTCGATGAGATATCCAGCTGTGTGCATGGCAACAGGGCAAATCGTCTCAACTACAGCCTGTCTTCTTGTTGAAGAAATGTTATCAGTTGTGTTGAGGGACCAACTGACCAAAATGAAGTCCATAGTTATGATTCTGAAGATTTTGTAGAAGAGACGCTCTCAGACAGTTTCACAGACAAGACAAAGCAAAAGCAAAGCGGAGATCGAAAGGAGACGTCCGCTGGTGAGATGTCACGTCTGGTTCAAGTTGAGAGGACAGAAGTTCTTCCTCTGAGCTGGGCGTCAGCTTCATGTACTTCTCTAACTGCAGCAGTGTGAAGAGGCGGTTGTTTGAGTGACAATGGAATAAGTGGAAGAACAAACAAAAATAAAATACTAGGTATATGATCATATTACTAAATTGTCTTATTTCTCATGTTTTAAGTATTTCTCTTTTATTATCTGCTCTTTCAGTTTTGTGTGTAACCTTTTCTGCTCTTCTATTCCAGACCACCATGACCACTCTGGCTGACAGCTCTTCAGACAGAGGAGGCCTCACAGAACCAGGGATGAGCTGGACTACCTGACCTTCACTCACCTCACACATACACACAATATAAATACACACCAGCTACATAACCATACACTGTGTACTTATACACACCTATGTAAGTACATACATGTTCTCATTCACTCACAAGGTATGCGCACTCACTTACTAGTAATATCCTTGACTCTTCACCCCAGTTTTTAGTACTATACTACTATTACTTTATTAAATGTATTACTCTTAGGAAATGTTAGTAGTGTGAAGAGACACATTCCTGCTGTTATATTTTATTTGTATTGTTTATACATGAATAAGTAAAAATAAATGAAACCAAAACTGTCCCCATTTTTAATTTCTTCTTGATAAAATTTCATTCTTTTTTGGTCTCCGAGCTGGAAATGTCCCCAGACTTCACTTCATAAATCTGGTCATCTTACCCTAAACTGGATCTGTTTATGTCTCTGTGTTCTTTAATGGGAAGACTAGTGGCTCGACAACTTCATACATTGCTGCTCTAACCAGTTACCGGTAATGTCCTGGAGAACACCAAGCCTCTCCTTTTTGGCAGCTTTTCACACCTTTTCATTCATTCATTCAACCTTTATTTGGGCAGCACGGTGGCACAACTGGTAGAGCTGCTGCCTCTCAGCGAGAAGGTTGCCGGTTCAAATCCCGGTCCGGGGCCTTTCTGGGTGGAGTTTGCATGTTCTCCCCGTGCATGCGTGGGTTTCCTCCGGGTACTCCGGTTTCCTCCCACAGACCAAAAAACATGCTTGTTAGGCTGATTGGTGACTCTAAATTGACCCTAGGTGTGAGTGTGAGAGTGGATGGTTGTTTGGTGTGAGTGAGACAGGTCCCTCTTGTAAATGAGTCCCCATGACTCAACGAGGCTAGCCTGTATAAATAAAGGTTGAATGAATGAAATTATTTAGTCAGGTAAATCTTATTGAGCCTCGAGGGCTCATTTACGAAAGCGACCTGCTACAAACTAAAGAATGATGAACATCAATGATACAAATACATTAAACATAAACAAAAGAAAAGAAAAAGTAGCAAAAACATTATAAGGTAGATGTACAAAAAAATCAAAGACAGGAACATATCTGCATTGGTTTTTGCCAGGATTCCAACAGATTCTGAAAACCATCCAGAGAGGTCAAGGTCGAGAGCTTCAGATCTTTTTGTAAGATATTCCATGAAGCAGGAGCAGAATAGGAGAAGGCCCTTTTTCCAAGTTCAGTCCTCACTGACGGAACACTGCAGGTAATCATGTCCTGAGAGCGCACACTGTAGCTGCACTCACGCAAAGACATGTAGGAGGAGATGTATGAGGGCAGCAGACCAAGAAGTGATTTAAAGATGAAAATGTACCAGTGGAAGAGTCTGTGTGAGTTAATGATGTCCAATTAACCAGTGAATACAGGGTGCAGTGGTGGGTACGATAATCACAGCCAGTTATGAATCTTAGTGCACCATGATAGACAACATCCAACATCTGCAGGGTGCTTGTATGAGCATTCATGTAGAGAATGTCACCGTAATCAATGGAGGGAAGGAAAGTCACAGATACAAGGCGTTTCCTAGCATTCAGTGTTAGACATGATTTATTAACCTATCAGGAATGTGGCTCCACTGTGAGTCAACAAAGACCTATTTTAATGATAGACATCAGCTTGTTCACAGCGAGAACTGCAGTTTTCACACAAGTGGTGAGGAAGGGGCTGGGTTTGTGATTGAGAGCATCAGTGAGGGAGAGAAAGGGGGCCGCGTGAAGTCACACAGACTGGGAGCACAAACCGGCATTGCCCAAATTTCTTCTAATTTTATATAATAATAATAATAATGTCTATTCCTGTCATCTGCATATGTTCCCATACACAGACGAAATTCGTCTTGTCGTAACGAGTAACTAACGTATTTTTTTGACCTATAAGTCACAGTTTTTTGCACAAGTTACACGCCCTGTGACTTGTAGGCCGACATGACATATTTATGGATTTTTCCCCCATATTTATAAACCATTTTTTGGCTGAGATATGACAGTTTTCATTCATTCTGACTGAAAAAAAATGAGCAGGACCACTTTCAGCCACTTGATGGCAGCAGAGTAGTAATAGCGGTATGGCATGCTGTTGTATCATGTAATAGGAAAATGTGGTTATAATGACAAATTAAAAAAGTTCAAGACAAAAACAACTGGACTTTATTTATTGTACCTTTTTTTCTTGAACTTTTTCTAATTTTTAGTGTCCTCGGAGCCAAGATGGTCTAGTGGCAGGGCTTCCGAATTGGGACCCGAAGGACGCGGGTTCGCGCCCTGGCCACTACATACCTTGGGGTGTCTATGAGTGCACACCTAATTCTCCAGCTCCCCGGGCGCTTTCTATGGCTGCTCACTGCACCACCTGGTGGTGGTTGGGTTAAATGCAGAGATGAATTTTGTCTGTGTATGGGAAACATACACAGATGACAAAAAAGAACATTATTGGATGACTGAGAATCTTCCCCAGTTATTAATGACTCAATCGGCATGCCATAACCTCCTACTTTCATCCTACTCGCTGCTTGGAACGATCAAAACAGCTGCGCCACCCCAGCGAAATGCAGCTAACTTGATGATTAAAGTGCTCACTAGAAGTCCCAGAGAAGGGTCATTTAACATTTCTACCTTTGGAACCCAGAGACGGGTCGAGTGACCTGAAGGATTTTAGCTAACATCCTATAATGAGCTGTTAACAGGCGCTTTTGTTTTGTAAATAAGGCCATTACTGGCGCACCACAGGAGGGGGCACGCTTAACACTAATTTGACTAAGGCTACGCTTTTTTGCGCAAGTGAACTTGGCTTCTAAATCCCCCGGTCCCTTTCAGTGGGCTATATATGTTGGTCCGTCACTTGACCTCAGGTCATGTGACCTATGTCGGTCCGTCAGTTTACCTCAGGTCATGTGACCTGTGTCGGTCCGTCAGTTGACTTCATGTCGTGTGACCTGTGTCGTTTTGTCAGTTGACCTCAGGTCATAAGACCTGTGTTGGTCCGTCACTTGACCTCAGGTCCTGTGACCTGTGTCGGTCCGTCAGTTGACCTCAGGTCATGTGACCTGTGTCGGTCCGTCAGTTGACTTCATGTCGTGTGACCTGTGTCGTTTTGTCAGTTGACCTCAGGTCATGTGACCTGTGTTGGTCGTCACTTGACCTCAGGTCATGTGACCTGTGTCGGTCCGTCAGTTGACCTCAGGTCATGTGACCTGTGTCGGTCCGTCAGTTGACCTCATGTCGTGTGACCTGTGTCGGTCCGTCAGTTGACCTCAGGTCATGTGACCTGTGTCGGTCCGTCAGTTGACTTCATGTCATGTGACCTGTGTCGTTGTGTCAGTTGACCTCAGGTCATGTGACCTGTGTTGGTACGTCAGTTGACCTCATGCCGTGTGACCTGTGTCGGTCCATCAGTTGACTTCATGTCATGTGACCTGTGTCGTTGTGTCAGTTGACCTCAGGTCATGTGACCTGTGTTGGTACGTCAGTTGACCTCATGCCGTGTGACCTGTGTCGGTCCGTCAGTTGACCTCAGGTCATGTGACCTATGTCAGTCCATCAGTTGACCTCAGGTCATGTGACCTGTGTCGGTCCGTCAGTTGACTTCATGTCGTGTGACCTGTGTCGTTTTGTCAGTTGACCTCAGGTCATGTGACCTATGTTGGTCCGTCACTTGACCTCAGGTCATGTGACCTGTGTCGGTCCCTCAGTTGACCTCATGTCATGTGACCTGTGTTGGTCCATCAGTTGACTTCATGTTGTGTGACCTGTGTTGGTCCGTCACTTGACCTCAGGTCATGTGACCTGTGTTGGTCCGTCACTTGACCTCAGGTCATGTGACCTGTGTTGGTCCGTCAGTTCACCTCAGGTCATGTGACCTGTGTCGGTCCGTCACTTGACCTCAGGTCATGTGACCTGTGTCGGTCAGTCAGTTGACCTCAGGTCATGTGACCTGTGTCGGTACGTCAGTTGACCTCAGGCCATGTGACCTGTGTCGGTACGTCAGTTGACCTCATGCCGAGTGACCAGTGTCGGTCCATCAGTTGACCTCATGTCGAGTGACCAATGTCGGTCCATCAGTTGACCTCAGGTCATGTGACCTGTGTCGGTCAGTCAGTTGACCTCAGGTCATGTGACCTGTGTCGGTCCGTCAGTTGACCTCAGGTCATGTGACCTGTGTCGGTACGTCAGTTGACCTCATGCCGTGTGACCTGTGTCGGTACGTCAGTTGACCTCATGCCGTGTGACCTGTGTCGGTCCGTCAGTTGAACTCATGTCGAGTGACCAGTGTCGTTCCATCAGTTGACTTCATGTTGTGTGACCTATGTCGGTCCGTCAGTTGACCTCAGGTCAAGTGACCCGTGTTGGTCCGTCAGTTGACCTCATGTCGTGTGACCAGTGTCGGTCCGTCAGTTGACTTCATGTCATGTGACTTGTGTCGTTTTGTCAGTTGACCTCAGGTCATGTGACCTGTGTTGGTCCGTCACTTGACCTCAGGTCATGTGACCTGTGTTGGTCCGTCACTTGACCTCAGGTCATGTGACCTGTGTCGGTCCGTCAGTTGACCTCATGTCATGTGACCTGTGTCGGTCCGTCAGTTGACCTCATGTCGTGTGACCTATGTCGGTCCATCAGTTGACCTCAGGTCATGTGACCTGTGTCGGTCTGTCAGTTGACCTCATGTCGAGTGACCAGTGTCGGTCCATCAGTTGACTTCATGTCGTGTGACCTATGTCGGTCCGTCAGTTGACCTCAGGTCATGTGACCCGTGTTGGTCCGTCAGTTGACCTCATGTCGTGTGACCAGTGTCGGTCCGTCAGTTGACTTCATGTCATGTGACTTGTGTCGTTTTGTCAGTTGACCTCAGGTCATGTGACCTGTGTTGGTCCGTCACTTTACCTCAGGTCATGTGACCTGTGTTGGTCCGTCACTTGACCTCAGGTCATGTGACCTGTGTCGGTCCGTCAGTTGACCTCATGTCATGTGACCTGTGTGTCGTGTGACCTCATGTCGTGTCTATGTCGGTCCATCAGTTGACCTCAGGTCATGTGACCTGTGTCGGTCCGTCAGTTGACCTCAGGTCATGTGACCTATATCGGTCCATCAGTTGACCTCATGTCAAGTGACCTATGTCGGTCCGTCAGTTGACTTCATGTCGTGTGACCTATGTCGGTCCGTCAGTTGACCTCATGTCGTGTGACCTATGTCGGTCCGTCAGTTGACTTCATGTCGTGTGACCTATGTCGGTCCGTCAGTTGACCTCAGGTCATGTGACCTGTGTCGGTCCGTCAGTTGACCTCATGTCGTGTGACCTATGTCGGTCCATCAGTTGACCTCAGGTCATGTGACCTGTGTCGGTCCGTCAGTTGACCTCAGGTCATGTGACCTGTGTCGGTCCGTCAGTTGACCTCATGTCGTGTGACCTATGTCGGTCCGTCAGTTGACTTCATGTCGTGTGACCTATGTCGGTCCGTCAGTTGACCTCAGGTCATGTGACCTGTGTCGGTCCGTCAGTTGACCTCATGTCGTGTGACCTATGTCGGTCCGTCAGTTGACTTCATGTCGTGTGACCTATGTCGGTCCGTCAGTTGACCTCAGGTCATGTGACCTGTGTCGGTCCGTCAGTTGACCTCAGGTCATGTGACCTGTGTCGGTCCGTCAGTTGACCTCATGTCGTGTGACCTATGTCGGTCCGTCAGTTGACTTCATGTCATGTGACCTGTGTCGGTCCGTCAGGTGACGGACAACAATAGGTCAAGCATGTTTTAGAACACAGCAATGGGCCACCTGCATGTGCCGGCACGCACCGTATATACATGTGCCAAGGACAAGGAGAGAGACAGTACTTGTAAGCAAAATAATTTATTTGACAGAACATCAAAGTTACAGGATAGTCAGCACAGCAGAATAAGACAATTTTATGCATAAAATTGTTCTGGAGCAGACAAAGCTTTCCGTTCAGTGGATGTCCCAAAATGTTCAACTGTGAGATAACTTCAGGGTCTGTTATGTGTGAATTCAGGTCAGGGCCTCTCTTCTGACTAACGGGAGAAGTGCATGCAGAGTTTTACTTACCTGGTGGAAACATTGGAATGCAGTCTGTGCAGTTTGGTGTGGTGGGGGTGTCTGAGTTGTGTGCATGCATATTTATAACAAAAGGCAGTTAATGGCCCACTAATGGTTGGTTTGGACTAAGGGTCTTTTGACTCTCTTTCAGGACTTCTGGGGGAAGGTCGAAAATCCTGGGACTTCTAGTGTTAAACAAACGTTAGCCTGAGACACACCTCTGCTATAATGGTTGGTATGTTGCTATTTGAAAGACAGGAAACAGTTTGTACAAATAAATGATGTAAGATCTAACCTCTGTAATATCACATGTGGAGTTCCTCAAGGCTCTGTACTTGGACCAAAGTTATTTATTTTATATGTGAATGACTTGGTAAATGTGTCAGGACTCCTTAAATGTGGACTTTTTGCAGATGATACATTTTTTTGTTTAGGTAAATATATAGAACAAATGTTGGAGTTGATAAAGACAGAATTTGTCAAAATACAAACTTGGTTTAAACTCAATAAATTATCATTAAATCTAGATAAAACTAATTACATGACATTCAGTAATAAAAAGAAAACTGTTGATGTTACATTCAAAATTGAGGGGGCTGAGATTTGTAGAGTGAGTGAGGTGAAGTTTTTGGGTGTTATTATCATTGATGACAAACTGACATGGAAACAACACATAAATTCTGTAAGAACAAAAATAGTTAAATACATTGTTCTGTTACTGTAAGATAATAATGCTTAGCGGTTTTTAGTTTTCCTGCTTTAGGTGCAGCTGGAAAACTAAAATACCGCTAAGCATTATGGGAAAGACAACAAAATCCACTCCCTTAGTGGTTAAGGGGAGTGGCCTGTGTTGTCTTTCCCATAGCGGTTTTTTACTTTTCCAGCTTTAGGTGCAGCTGGAAAACTAAAATACCGCTAAGCATTATGGGAAAGACAACAAAATCCACTCCCTTAGTGGTTAAGGGGAGTGGCCTGTGTTGTCTTTCCCATAGCGGTTTTTTACTTTTCCAGCTTTAGGTGCAGCTGGAAAACTAAAAAACCACTAAGCATTATGGGAAAGACAACAAAATCCACTCCCTTAGTGGTTAAGGGGAGTGGCCTATGTTGTCTTTCTCATCATGCTTAGCGGTTTTTTGGTTTTTCCAGCTACACCATGAGTAAGAAGGACATGTGTGTGGTATAGAGCTGCCTCTTGTGTGCTGTTAAAGTTTGTGATTTTCCTGTTGTAAGGCTCAAGAGTGTCTTCATTGGGTTTATCTCACACAATGTTAAGATGGCAGTCACAGAATGTGATGGAACACACGTGCTCTTTGAAGCGGGATTGGAAGTATCAGCAGGTTGGATCCGATATCCGATACTTAAATAATGCTGGTTTTGGATACCGATACTAGATTGGATCGGCTGGTCCTGCAGCCCACACATCACACCAGGAAATCTGCAGAACCTCGCGCAGCCACGTTGAACCCAAGTTTAATTCGCTCGTGACAAATTCATTCATTTCTCATCATTTCAGTCATGGAGTCAACGGAGGAGGAAGCGATCACTTGACTTTTGGCAAAAAAACAAAAGAAAAGGCCAGATCAGGGATGAAGAAGGGGAATTTAATATATTTTGTCGCATACAAAACAGTCTGGCGCCAGGCAGTTTATTGTGCGACAATGCGTTTGCGTAAACGGCCGTAAAAATTGAGCTTTGCTCATATATGCCCTGCGGGGGTACGCTTGTACCTCTGCGTTCAAATGGCGTACAGAGCTAGACTGTGGGCTTTAGCTGTACAAGCTCACACTCGCGTTTGTACAGTAGTCGGCTTTTCAAACCTGCAGATATTCAAGAGCCAGTATCAGAAATGGAAAGACGGAGGTTAAACAAGGGAGTTGTACCTGCTTTGGCCAAGTGGAGCAACAGAACCATTACCAGCGCCGGCTGCCACTAGAGGGCGCTAGGGGTGCCGCCCCTCCAGGAACCTGCAGCTCTTCACCATTTGAAGATTTAATTTTTTTTTTATAAAAATGAAATAATAAAATTAAAATGTTTTGAAATGTATGCATATATGTTTTTAGTTACGTAGGATAAATATTTTATGAGTAATGATGAGTTGTTTGTTTCAAAAAACGTTTTCTGATTGTGACGTACTTCCGGTTCTCCCTGGGCACCGCCTGCGGCTTTTACATTGACTCTAATTATAACTAGCGCGAACGCATGCGCAGTTATGTCCCATCTTTCCAAAATTATTGGACTCTTCAGGGCGCAGTTTTCGCCGCTCTCGATGCCTGGACTCGTCTGTGGTCGCTGCGGATCACCAGCGTTTTCCGGTTCGAGCCGAGGAGGGAGGACCCTCTCTGTTTACACTCAGAGCTGATCACACGCAACTATAGCGACGTTGAAACAGCAGTAATTATCAATGGTGCCTTCTACACAGGTAAGCAAGTATAATTAGTGAGTTTAATAAATCGCTAAGCGCACATGAGCAAACTAAGTGAGCTGATCTCATCTGTGTGCGTGACGTGGTGTGTGTGTGTGGGTGTTACGGTCAGTCACACAGTAGCTAGCTACTAGCTGTGCTTATGAACGTTGCGGTGTACTGTACAACATTATAAAAGTTGCTAGTTATAAACCCCTGAAGACGACTCCTGTCTGTCCATCTTCAGCTCATGAACTGTTTTACTCCAGTGTCTGTGTTAACTTTTGTTTCGTTTTGCAGCAGTTGCAAATTTTCTGATGAATAAATCTGAATGAATAAATAAACTTTAGTTTTAGTTTAGTTTAGTTAAACTTTAGTTTCATTATAAGTTGTGCTGTTGTTTCAAAGACACTCTAAACTTAAAGAAACCAAGTAGCAGAAAGATTTAAGCATTAAATAGTTTGAAATTTTTCATGTTATGAAAGAGTGATTATATAATTATTTTAATTTAATTTTAATATTATAAAGATCACTGTGGATGGGATGCAATTGAAATAACCTGGATATTATTATTTATGTTGTATTAAGAAAGTTAAAATGTGATTACATACTTATGTGTACAAAGCACCTCAAGAATGTGGAAAATGCTAAAAAAAATACATAATTAATGTGCCTTCTGTACTTTCTTTACAGAAAAAAATCCACACAACACCATCTCTACACACCGGCAGTGATTATTTCCAATCTACCACCTGTGTAACAGACAGAGAGACAAGAGAATAATGTTTAAGGGAACAAAGGGGAAAATATTTGCTAATAAAGTTTCATATTTTGAAATATATAAAACTAGCAACAAAAAAGTAAGCTGAAATTAGCACAAAATATGTAAAAAGAACAATAAAGTGGTCATAGTGTTATGATTTCAAAGGTTTACCCAGTTGGTAATGAGACCCAGAACGACACAAGACGAAGAGGTGCAAAAGTAACAGTGTTTATTATTTACAGTGCAAGTCTATATACTGTACACATGTACAGGGATCTTCTGGATTTCCTGGAAGATGAAACAAACTGTCAGAAAGGCTTGACTATAAGGCTCTTTCAAGATGATTGATCTAGTTTTGTTTGTTATTTTCCTCACAGGTGAAGTAGTAGGAAGAACGTCGCAGAGAAATCCTTAGTTCCTTGAGATGAATCCCAGAGGGCGAAATGAGGCAGGCAAGTGGTTGGAGGGCAAGACACGATGAGCAGAGAACTGAACCCAGGACCAAGATGGAAACGAGGACTGGAAACACAACAAAAAACAAGGTAAGTGTCTCTCAAAGTACTGTACTCACAAACTGGCTAGAAGCATAAATACCATGAGTAGGCATCAATGCTCCAGCGAAGAGTAGGACTTGACTGCAGCCTTAAGTATAGGTGGAGCTCATCAGGTGGATCACAGTAAAATAGATCATTTTTCTTCCCCATAAATCAGTTATTTAAAATCTAATCTGGAATCATTCCTCCTTGTTAGACTTCAGTTGACCTGTTTAAGTTGGGCCCAAATTTGTTATTATCTTTTGATTTATTTTTCATTGAAATTTAATTCTTTGTTAGTTTATTTTTGGAACTATTAAATTGAATTATTTGGTGGATTTTTGAACACCTTTGTCCTTATTTAAGTCTGGACCCTCACAATTCTATTTATATTATGAACTTGTATTACTAAAATAATTATAACAGAATATGATAGAAGTTGTCCAAAAATTGAAAAGTGGAAGCAGAACACTCCCATTCTCTTTTCACACTGATGCCTCAAACAAGGTGAAGATGAACCATGTTTTATTAATGATAGTTTTATACAAATGGATACACCTGATATATACAAATAAAAACATGAACAAACTTACTTTACAGTATACAAACATAATTATGCATACTTCTACACATGCTTAAAAAATTTAAACCCCCCATTAAAAAAAATCACCAGCCGCCACTGACCATTACTGTGGTATACTTTCTGACACACCCTAAGTATTATGACAATGCAGGTGCCATATAATCCAGTTCTATCATCAAGCCATCCATTATCTTTTACCCGCTTCTTCCATTTTGGGTCACAGGGGTCGTTGGTGCCCATGTCCAGCAACCACTGTGTGAGGGGCGGGGTACACCCTGGACGGGTCACAAGTCCATCACAGGGCCAGTTCAGTCATAGTTGTTGTTGTTGTTGTTGTTGTTGTTGTTGTTGTTGTTGTTGTTGTTGTTGTTGTTGTTGTTGTTGTTGTTGTTGTTGTTGGTTGCTGCTGCTGCTGCTGCTGCTGCTGCTGCTGCTGCTGCTGCTGCTGCTGCTGCTGCTGCTGCTGCTGCTGCTGCTGCTGCTGCTGCTGCTGCTGCTGCAGTGACAGGATTCACACGAACTTGATTTGACAATACTGTAACAAACCTGGAGCAACTGTTTCCTTGTGTACCTGGGCTGGCAGATTTACAGTTTATGGAAACTTGTATTTTTCAATGCATGGACGCTAAGTCAGTTAGCGCAGCAGCCTGCTGCGTAAAAGCTGTGAAGACATTACATCTTCACAATATGTTCACAATAAAAATAAAACAACACAAGATGGGCTTTGTTTTTTGTTTTAGCTTTAATCAATCACAGATAACTTGTGTAGCCAATTAATGTGATTTAGTTTGACTATCATATACAGTATAAGAATAGTGCTTCTTCAAAGTTCTTAAAAAGCATCATGTAGTGTACATGATGGGTCACTGCCTTACACTCAAACAATGGGCCTTCTGGCTCTTCTTCATGAAGTGCAGGAACACAGAACC
>JBBPBX010058479.1:1693-12277 GCA_038048925.1 Garcialebias charrua
GTGGCTTCACACCTCGCCAGAAAACATTGTCGAGCTCTGCTCCTATAAATGGCTTAATAGTGATCCATTAGTGAACTGAAGCTAATTCATACCTGTTATTAGGCTTACATGTCCCAGAAATGATGTTTGCTCTGAGCAGAGTTCCTGTCACTGGAATTAGACAAAATATACGGTCTGGGTGTAGTGGACCTACTCAGGGTCAAATTAAGGTTTTTGAACTGTCCAGTGATGACCTTTACTGACCTCTCAGTAAAGCAAGACATTTACTACAAAATTATTCATTTAGCTATAATCTGATAACATAGTCACCAATAAGAGACTATTTCTATCTTTGATTTTAGGCTGATGTGATCAAATGAATAATTTTATTTGTAAGAGCATCAGTACATTTTAATGTCAGATAAATCAAATACTCTGCTTAATTCAAAATGTTGTACATGGAGGATTTCTCCTCTCCTCTCGAACTTGCATGTGAAGATAAAAGGAACACTTTATCTCATTCATTTTAGCTTGAGCTCAGGACAATCTAGACACCCAAAGACTTTTGTTTTTGTCCTATTTAATAATCAAGCTATTATCATTAATAGGTCCCATATGTGATGCTTAATGACGTTGTTTTAATCAAACCAACAGTATTTTGTTAAAGTGTTAAAGCAAAGGAATCAGTTTTATCATAAAATGCTGACATCTGAAACTAACACTTTATCTTTCTGACAAACTAATCTTTTGACCCCCTTTCAACATGTTGATGTCATCTTCACATCAACTTATGATGCCATTCTGCCAATCAGAAAACAACACATTTTCTGGGTCACGTCTCAGTTAAAACCTTCACATCTTACTTCTCTAAGAAAGTCTGCTGGAGTAAGCCTCAAACTATGGTCTTCTCCAAAGAACTGATGATCGTCTGGTCAACACGCTAATGACCATGTCATTCAGTTAAAGACTTATAACATGCCAAGTTATAAGCCATCTTCAACAGCTGAAAAGCTCTCTTTTATTGACATTCCTTTAAGGAACGTCTTATCTTGAAAACACCACCAGGAGCTGCCGTTACTTTCGGTTCGAGTCAAGGCGCACGTCTGGAGACGCTGAGAATGGTAAACGAACTGACCAAACTGGACCGAGGGAGACTGACCATCTTCACGAGGTAACAAGTCGTCAAATGCTTTGCCAAGGGTACCAACGTGTAGCTTTAATCGGCCGGAGAACTGCCATGTTTCTGGTTAAAACACATCAAGATAACTCCCTGACTCTTAACTTTTCTTCCTCCATTTTCCTCCTAAATCTTTCCCTCTCAACCTAAGCTGGAAACTATATTTTTTAAGTTAAAGAGCCCACAGACTAAATATGCTTAACATCTAATATTTATGTCTGTTGTGTTAAATTTAAGTGTGCTGACGTATTTGAATTGAAAGAAAGTGAAATCATGTCAATCAAGTGTAATGGTGTTAATTTAGTTGATTTATTTTAAATAAATGGTAGTGTCGCCTGGCATACCAAACTAAGTTAATGTCCATTGTCACTTAATGGCTCTGTTTATTTATCCATCATAAAGACCACAGAAATATTGGGTAAACTGAAAAAGAACAGAATCCGTGAACATTTACTATTCAATCTGAATAAGTAGATTAATTAAGATAAAAAGGAGATCAGTATTAATATTGACCTCCTCATTAATTCTTACATGGGTTTAGTACAGAAAATATAATTTACTATTGGTCTGTGATGCTTGTTCTTTTAAAACCCTGTGCACTTCAAACCAATGAGGAGAGCAGGGGAAATCTATTTTAAAGCAGTTTTTCCAATCAGGCTGTTAATCTGAGTAACTTGGTTGGACATGAACATAAATTTGCAAAAACTCAGGACAGTATTACACTTTTACTTTTATTATTACATTTTATGCTTATGTTTATTAAATGTTTCAGTGTTTTAGTGTTTAAATGGTTACTGTTGCACCGAGGGACTGAGAGAAATGCAATTTCAATCCTGTGTATGTCCTGTACATATTGCAGTTTTGACAATAAAGTCTACTTTGACTTTGACATTGACATCTAAAAATATTATTAGTACCAATCTACTCGTGCACGAGAGATGTCCATGACAGGATTCGGTTCCGGTGGAGGACGCAGACCCAGAATGCAGGCGAAACAGGACTCAGAGACACAAATGTAAAATAATAATCACTTTAATAAACAAAACAAAAAGACTGAACGGTGCAGTCACTTACAAAACGAGGGAATGATAGATGGCTCCACCAGACATCAGGGAGGAATGGATTTGATTTGATTTTATGACCCGGCGAGGAACAGATGAAATGAGAGGGCTTTTATACACTGAGGGATAGTGAGTAAAACTCAGAGCACCTTGGCAGGCGGCAGGTGAAAGTGATTAGCTATGGACAACAGGTGAAAATGATTAGCGATGAGGCATGAACTGAGGAGTGAGCAAAAACAGAAAAAACATGACAGGCGCAGAGCCTGACAGGCGCAGATCATGACAGAACCCCCCCCTCAAGGGTGGCACCCGACACCCCCAAGAAGGACCCCCCAAAAGAACAAGGGCGGGTGGAGGGAGGCAACCGGCAGGACGGCGGGCCAACACCGGCCAGATCCGGGGGACGCCCAGGAGGACGCCCATCACCACCAGCCAGATCCGGGGGACGCCCAGGAGGACGCCCATCACCACCAGCCAGATCCGGGGGACGCCCAGGAGGACGCCCATCACCACCAGCCAGATCCGGGGGTTGACCTGGAGGCCGCCCATCGCCATCAGCTGGTTCAGGAGGTCGTCCATCGAGCGGCGATGCGTTAGGCGGGTGACCGGAGTAACGCCCAGCAACGGCCGGAACACCTTCGTCGGCCGGAACACCTTCGTCGGCCGGAACACCTTCGTCGGCCGGAACACCTTCGTCGGCCGGAACACCATCGTCGGCCGGAACACCATCGTCGGCCGGAACACCATCGTCGGCCGGAACACCATCGTCGGCCGGAACACCATCGTCGGCCGGAAACAAGATCCCGACAGTAGGGACTTGGTCGGCCGGTCCCCAGTCGTCGTCTGCGTTGTCGGGACCCCCGTCATCGAGATCCTCGTCGTGGGGACCCTCGTGGACGTCGAACGGCGAGACGTCTTCAAGACCCTCGTCGTCAGGATCCTCGAGACCCCCGTCTTTGTGAGGACCCTCGGCTGAGACGTCGTCGTCTGGACCCTCGTCGGGCCCATCTGAGACGTCGTCGTCTGGACCCTCTTCGTCGGGCTCCTCCGAGACGTCGTCGTCTGGACCCTCGTCGTCAGGCTCCTCCGAGACGTCGTCGTCTGGACCCTCGTCGTCAGGCTCCTCCGAGACGTCGTCGTCTGGACCCTCGTCGTCGGGCTCCTCCGAGACGTCGTCGGGCGCCGTCGAGGCCGCAGGCGAGGAGACCACCGTCGAGTCTGCAGGCGAAGAGACGGCGTCTGGACCCTCGGCGTCTGGACCCTCTGAGAAGACGAGACCTGCAGCAGCCGAAGCGTCGAGGTCTGCAGCAGCCGAAGCGTCGAGGTCTGCAGCAGCCGAAGCGTCGAGGTCTGCAGCAACCGAAGCGTCGAGGTCTGCAGCAGCCGAAGCGTCGAGGTCTGCAGCAGCCGAAGCGTCGAGGTCTGCAGCAGCCGAAGCGTCGAGGTCTGCAGCAGCCAGTTCAGAGTCCTTTGCGGCTGGTTGCTGATCTCCAGCGGCAGAGAGGACCTCAGCACCCAGGATCACATCTGGACCAGTTTCTGTGGAGACAATGAGAAATACTGCATCCGATGGACCGGGTGCAAGACCCAGCCTTGGTGCAGGAACCAGTCTGGGTGCTGGGACCGGGACCAGTCTGGGTGCTGGGACCGGGACCAGTCTGGGTGCTGGGACCGGGACCAGTCTGGGTGCTGGGACAGGGACCAGTCTGGGTGCTGGGACAGGGACCAGTCTGGGTGCTGCTGGACCTGAGCTGGGAGGTGCATCAGGCTGAGAAGCTGCTACTGGGCTCAGATATTCAGCTGTGGGTGGATGGGTGGGAGCTGCAGCTGTCTGTGAGTTCTGACGTTCAGCAGCTGTGGGACGTTCAGCTGCTGTGGGACGGCTCAGAAGAGGACTTGATGAAGACGAGTTGTGATCAGCAGGAGGTGGACCAGGCTGAACGCGAGCGAGCAGTGAGCGTAACACACAGCTCTCCTCCCAAGCCTGCTCGAACAGTTGCCACGCCCCCAGCGAGTCGTCTTTGTTATCAGCTCCAGTATATGAGGAAATGATTCCTTCGGCGGCGATTAATCTCTCCCACAAAACACTGGAGCTGCAGACTTCCAGGCTCCCAGCAACAGGAGCGTATGGGCGAGCAACCTCCTCCTTCTGCCCCAGTCTCGCCTCAGTCCTGTCAGAACCGCTGTCAGTGCATGGGCTGACACATGCCCCCCCCCAAGAAAATTTCCCCGGCTTTTCTGACAGCCGGCGTGGAGAGTTTGACGGTGGGCGGGGCTGGAACCCGGAAATGTCCGCACGTTCTGTCCAGCGGTGACGTGGACTGTGAGCCGATACCGGGTCCATCCAAAACCCATTTGGGTCCTCGTCCTCCTCCTCGTCCGAGTCAGACCACATCGACCCGAGTGTTGGAACGGAGGGGGGAGACAGCCAAAAAGCTGCGCGGCCGCCTCCGTGCTTCCGCTCTTCCTCCTCGACCAGAAGCGGGGATGAGAGAACCTCCGTCTCCGAGCTGTGGTTCCCCCAGCCGTTCTCCGCACAAACCCCGTACATGTGGATCACGGTCAGCCCGTCCAGTCCTGGGGCCGCGTCCGTCAGACGCTGAGCCGGTTTGCTGTTTCGCCTGTGGGTCCTGCGATTACGTGATGGCCGGGTCATACTGACAGGATTCGGTTCCGGTGGAGGACGCAGACCCAGAATGCAGGCGAAACAGGACTCAGAGACACAAATGTAAAATAATAATCACTTTAATAAACAAAACAAAAAGACTGAACGGTGCAGTCACTTACAAAACGAGGGAATGATAGATGGCTCCACCAGACATCAGGGAGGAATGGATTTGATTTGATTTTATGACCCGGCGAGGAACAGATGAAATGAGAGGGCTTTTATACACTGAGGGATAGTGAGTAAAACTCAGAGCACCTTGGCAGGCGGCAGGTGAAAGTGATTAGCTATGGACAACAGGTGAAAATGATTAGCGATGAGGCATGAACTGAGGAGTGAGCAAAAACAGAAAAAACATGACAGGCGCAGAGCCTGACAGGCGCAGATCATGACAGTCCATAAATAGGTTTTGACTGTGTTCTCTTTGCTGGATTGAGATGGACACAAAGGCAAAAATATTTCATAAATTGTAGAGCTCAGATCATGTGATGGAGATGACTTTCAGATACTACCATGCCTATTTTTTGGTCAATATCTGTAAAAGTGTCTGAGTTGAACATATTTACAGTATGTGTTTGCTATAAGGTTTTCTTTCTTAAATGGCATTGGCTCCAAAAGTTCAGCTGATGCAAATATTATACTTTCTGAGTGTTACATTCAAGTCTGTCCACTGGTTCACGAGATATTTTGCTAACAATATAGACAAATAAACACACACACACAAAGTCATGGACAAAAACATTATCATCTGCCTTCGCTTTTGAATAAGAAGTGACGACATCAAACCATGAGATTACCATACCTCAAGCTTTAAACTTATTTTGGCAGCACGGTGGCACAACTGGTAGAGCTGCTGCCTCTCAGCGAGAAGGTTGCCGGTTCAAATCCCGGTCCGGGGCCTTTCTGGGTGGAGTTTGCATGTTCTCCCCGTGCATGCGTGGGTTTCCTCCGGGTACTCCGGTTTCCTCCCACAGACCAAAAAACATGCATGTTAGGCTGATTGGTGACTCTAAATTGACCCTAGGTGTGAGTGTGAGAGTGGATGGTTGTTTGGTGTGAGTGAGACAGGTCCCTCTTGTAAATGAGTCCCCGTGACTCAACGAGGCTAGCCTGTATAAATAAAGGTTGAATGAATGAATGAATGAATTTTGTTTTTATTTAATTATATATTTTTTATTATATTCTAATATCATAAAATTCAAAATAAATGGGATATTTGCTGATTATAGTTTTTTTTTAACTATACATTACTATAGTATAATTGAAGAGCTTCATGCACAGAGACACCTATAGTTCATTTCTATATGTGGATCAAGCAAAAGCTTCTGCAGGGTAGGTGGGAGCCTAAATGATTTCATAAAAACAGACCTAAAACAAACAAATGCAAACAAACAGGATTACATTTAGTAAGACAAGAGATGAGAAAAAAACAGGATGAAAAGAGGATGTTTTCCCATTCTGGGCAGTCAGCTCCCAACACTAATTAGAGGTTCAACATCTCTGAATAACAATAATGAGCAAAAATACAAAATAGAAAAAACATCTATGATTGGAATTGGAGCATGATGGTGCTCAGATAGCATAACATATTATCTTTTTATATGTATAATATTCAATGCGATTTAATCTTTTTTTTTTTTTTTTACCTCAAATCGACAGAAGGTTCTTTTTAGAACATAAGATGCGAGCTCATATTGCATGCTTTTATTCTCCATCAGTAAAATAAAGCATCCAGGAAGCCGAGGTGAAGCATAAAAACTGCAAGGAGGCATCTTTCACCTGTGCACGCTCTGTGGTTTGGTTGGTTTTGATTTCAAAGCTTTTTTTTTTGTGCTTTTTTCCTGAAGAGTGCACAACTGGTTCACCAGCAAAACACTCACTATTCCTCCCAATCCGTACTGGCTGAATTTGTGACAGTAGGCAGGAGTTATTATGTGCAGATATGACCTCCACTTTCCTTTTATACTCCAAGCTGGCACAAAGGGGAAGCCATTCCTCATCTGCAATTATGCTTTTCAGATAAGATAAGCTCACTATTAACTTAAAGCACGGCGCCTTAGACAGAAGCAGCTTTTACTATTTGCTGACCCAGCCATGCAGTCAAACAGCTGCAGGTTGCTGGTTTTCAACATTGTCCCAGCAGAGCCTTTTTGTTTCTGCCTTGTAATGTCCAACTGCACCCTCAGAACTGACTCCAACACAAGGGGGCGTACACTGCTCAGTTTGCCTCTGTGCAGGATTTAAAAAAAAAAAATCTGATTGTCATGATGACCTTGAGAGGACATTTACATTTACATTTTCAAGAAGGAGGAACCTTATGACATTGGCAAAGAAACTTGTACAACTGCACTGCTGGGTGCGCACAGTGGACGTTACCATAAAGATGGCGGTTCTCATGGATCCTGCAGTGATTTATGTGTTTAATGTGAATTTATGTGACTCTCATTTTGTGTATTCTTCCATTCCAACATGCCACCCACAGCATAATCAAGTCCAAAAGAGGTTTTAGTGCACAACACTCATCAGTGCACCTGTATTTAAAACAATCCATTTCTTTTGTGTTGTTCATTTCCTCTTGAACTTCTTTAGCTGCATTATACATTTTTTTATGTTCATAACTAAATGTGTTTCTGCTGCTTTTGGATGCCAATGATTTCATGCATGCGTCCTCGTGGAACACCAGCCTCGCAGAAAACACCTGTCTCAGAGGAAGACATGCGCGCGAGCCTGCCCCACGCACGAGAACCAAAGCTTCTTCTCTGCAGTCAGGGCGAGATGTAATTGGTTTGAGGTTCCAGCATATGTAAATGGCGGTGCATGGCTCCTCCTATGCACCTGATATAGGGAGTATTTACTGCTCTTTTACAGCACTGTTTCCAAGAACGCATGCCACGCGCCATGACGCTCCGCTGGACTTAAAACTTTTTTTTTTTAAAGGATTTCCGTTTTTACGCAACAAACTCCGAGGGCTGCTGGTTATTTGCTGAGGCGGAAACAAAACAGCAGAAAGTTTCCTCAGAAGTTTGTCCTTTTTTTCTTTTTTTTGGATTTCAAGATGCCACGGTCCTTTTTAGTCAAGAAGCACACAAACTCCGCAAAGAAGCCAAATTATAGTGAGCTGGAAAGCCCAACGGGTAAAACATGTTAGTTTTGGTAACTTTAACAAGTTTGATTTCTGAACTCATTTAACTCAAACTGAACTATCTTTTTTCTTCTTCTTCTTCTTCTTTCAGTGTTCATCACGCCGCACTTCTACAGGGGCCTCCCCATCTCTGCGGAGATCCTGAGCCCGGCTGCGTACAGCCCCATCACAGTGTGGACCACCAGCAGCCTGCCGCTGTCCACTGACCTCTCCCCCCTCGGCTACCCCTCACCCCTCTACCCCTCATCCCTCTCCGACACCTCCTCCAAGGACCACAGCGGCTCGGAGAGCCCGAGGAGCGACGAGGACGAGCAGCTGCTGCTGCGCAAACTGTCGGACCCGAGCGCACTGGCGGTGGAGAAGTTCCAGTGCGCACTGTGCGCCAAATCCTACTCCACGTACTCTGGACTGCTCAAGCACAAGCAGCTGCACTGCGACGCCCAGGCGCGCAAATCCTTCAGCTGCAAGTACTGCGAGAAGGAGTACGTCAGTCTGGGAGCTCTCAAAATGCACATCAGGACTCACACGTTGCCTTGCGTTTGCAAAATATGCGGGAAGGCGTTCTCCAGACCGTGGCTGCTCCAAGGACACATCAGGACGCACACGGGTGAGTGCACTGGGAGGTGGTGGGGCCTCTTTGAGTTGCATGGGGTGTGCTTTTTTGATTTTCTATATAGGCTGATTCAACCTGCTTGATTTTTAACAGCCACTGTGAATCCCTCTTATGCAGCTGTAAAGTTAAATTGACCCCATGAAAGGGTCACATTTTCCTGTAAATTTGCTGTGTTGTCTTTGATGTGGAAGCTGTGCCGAGTTGTTACTAAAGTCTTCTCCTTCGTGTCTGCCTCCACAGGTGAGAAGCCGTTCTCCTGCCCACACTGCAACAGGGCGTTCGCAGACAGGTCTAATCTCAGGGCTCACCTACAGACCCATTCGGATGTGAAAAAGTACCAGTGCAAGAACTGCTCCAAAACCTTCTCCAGGATGTCTCTTCTGCACAAGCATGAGGAATCTGGTTGTTGTGCAGCACACTGAAGCATGGGATGCTTTTTCCATCACCGACCACCAGCAACCCCCCACGTCTCCTCTTTCTGTTTCTTTATTTTTCCAAGCCCAGGAAATGTGTCAGGGAGTCACACCAAAGCAGAGTGGACGGGTGGATTTGCTCACAAATATGCAGACTGTTTGTTTGTTTTTTGTCCTATACGACCGGTCCATTTCATTTCATAGCGAGACATTTGCTCAGCACTGCTCTCGCTTCTCGTTTCAATCAGTGTTCCGGTGATTGCAATCAGCGTTGAGCTTTGTCAAACCAAATATTAAACCTACCTGTGCCATTCATGCACTTTCTGCATGTTTAGAAACTTTCCTTCTCAATGTTATCTTCGCTGTTTGTATCAACGCCTCTCAATGGCTTGTTATCAACTTTTTTTTTTTCTCATGCAAACAGTACCAAAAAGCTGCATTATGATTGGCAGCATGCAGTATAACCAGTGTAAAAGCCATTGCTCCATAGGGAACAAGTGCAAACTTAGATTTAGGGAGATTATCATAACTTTTGCACAGTCTGTAGAAACAGTTTGCCAGCACTCAAATAGCAAAACTAGTGCCTCATTTTTACTCTGCAATATGATGTATTTTTCAACCAAAGGTTCATTTTTTTTATATTTTTATATACTGAATGTAAGTGTGACTGGGATGATTGTACATAAACAGTGAAAACTGTGATGCTTTTGATATTCCCCAATTTTTATGACACTTTTTTTTAAAATAAATGACATTTTGTATAATTCTTTTGGCATTTTTCTATACAGTAGTTGCTTTTCATCAGCAAGGCTCTGTTGCTTTCAGCTTGTGGGGAGAGGGGAGGGATTTAAAGACTCGTCACACACTTCAAACAGAAACGACAAGCACAAAAGTAAACGATATTTAATCGAGCGATGTAAAAATGAGACGCGGGGTGACTCGGCTCCGCGTCAGGCCTGAACCTGTTCCCAGTGAACCTGTTCAGACATCAAACAATCTTGAAATTTAACACATACTGCCTATATTGATCTGCACTCACTTGTTATACCCTCTGAGGGCCCGTGACGCTGCTCGTCTTCTCCTTTCCACAAGTGTGTTAAGTTGAAGTGTGAAGGTGCAGTGCTTAAAGCACGCGCTATAAAACGTATAGTTTGAGGTAAAACGAAGATCCGATCACTCAGTCACAGAATCACTGCAGGGTACCAGATTTTACAGATATCAACATTTGTTTAAAGTGTTTTCACAAGATGACTTAATTTACTATGGTGACCTCACTTGAAATCTATGTTGCTTGCCATCATGGATTAAATGTCTTTCCTTTGGCTATATTTTGTTACCATCTAGGGGTGTCAAACTAATGTCCACTGAGGGCTACATCGGCATAATGGTTGCCCTCAAAGGGCCAGACGTAGCTGTAAGACAGTATAAATGTAGCTAAATTTAACCGTAAATGTAATGTAAATGCAACTACCCCTTAATGTTAACATTTTTTAAATTATTCAACTTACAAATATTACATTTATATATATATATA
>JBBPBX010058480.1:8101-22090 GCA_038048925.1 Garcialebias charrua
TTCGACCACCGTGCGCCTCCCCCCCCGTGCCCCGCGCCCCAGGTCGACCACCGTGCGCCTCCCCCCCCCGTGCCCCGGGGATGTTCCGTGCGCGCCGCACGTTTGAGTGGGTCCTCGGCTTTATCACAGCTGATTACGCTGCTAAAAATTACACACACACACACACACGCACGCACACACACACACACACGCGCGCACACACACACACAGCCCCGCTGCAGAGAGAGGGGGAAAAAAAGCGAAACTAGCTTATACAGTCGTTTCATGTCATTTTTAATATAAATCTGCCTGTTGACTGTGGGCGCACACTGCATGTCATCTGTATTCTGTG
The DNA here is from genome assembly GCA_038048925.1 of Garcialebias charrua. Taxonomy (NCBI): domain Eukaryota; kingdom Metazoa; phylum Chordata; class Actinopteri; order Cyprinodontiformes; family Rivulidae; genus Garcialebias; species Garcialebias charrua. The sequence continues at coordinate 8,433 of JBBPBX010058480.1, forward strand.
TGGATCGCGCGTCTTGCATTCAGAAGTGGATCTGCGCGGCTTAACAGATCCGGGGCTGACACTATGATCAAAGGGGAGTCAATTTAATTCGCCAAACCGCGTTTGTGTGTTTTCTGAATGCTTGTTGGAGGCTTGAACACGCATAATGAAAGCCGGACCGACCTGTCTTATGAATGGACACTTCCTGCTCGCGGTGGCAGGAAACGTAGCCTTATATGGTGTTTTGAGGGGTGGGAATTATGTAAATTACCTCTCCGCGTGCACGCGCAGGTGAATAGAACAGGTGGAATTCATTATATGTACGCACCGCATTTACACACTTTTCCTGAGGATAGGAGGGTTTGTTGAATCTGACGTGGCATGTTCGTACGAACGCTTCGTACGAACAAAAGTAGGAGAAATTTAGGATAAAAATACGAACATGTTCGTGCATGAGGGCCAATGGATGCAAAATTTTACTGCAGAGAAACCACACACTGTAGTGTCAATGTTAAGAATGTATTTGATTTGTCCAAACACTGGAATGCTTTCCTCATGTAAAAGGTTTTTCTCTCTGCACTTAAGAACAAATTTGAACAGATTATCTCGGAATTCCTCCAGTAGTTTATCTAAATTTGGCTCAACTATTTGATGATCAGGAGGACATGCATCTAATTCAGAATCTTGTTGCTCACAGTATAAGTTGTGCTGCACCGCATTGGCATCCTCACCGTGCCCCTCAGTGTCAGAAGACTGAAAGACTTTGCATTTATGCTTCCTGTACACGTTTCCTAAAAGAATGGAACTGGGAAAAAGTTGCCTGGCATTCACTTATACCACAGGTGATACTGAAACGTGGTTCATGGGCATGAACAAGCCCAACGTGCTGGATTAACTTAACTAGAGTAAAGGTCCTTCGCATGCATTTGGGGCACTGGTATAATTGAGGCATGATGATCTATCACAGATTGTTAATGACTCTGAGTACAGTTATAGGCAAAGTCTTGTCTCCCTTTTCCACAATGCTGACAATGCGCCTCTGAAGAAAGGTCAGGGTGTTTTTCAGGTGTGGTGGGTATTCAATGTTGAAAACGTAGTACATACTGAAGGCTGTTATAAAGGCTTCATCAAGATCTGTGCAGTGGCACACATCTACTCCATCTACTTTCACCACACTGGGCCCAGCACTGGTCATCGCCATCTTCCACTCGTTATTCCTCAGCTGAATGGTTGGATAGGGTGTAGCAGCGTCTTTCTATATAAATTACAAAAATAAACAAATATCAAACCAAGCAGCAAAAGATAATGTACCAATTAGTTTAAAAATAATTTAAAGACAGTGTTTAGTTACAATTTTAAAATATTAAGTAATACAACTTTAAGCATATTAAATAGGTTTCCCGCAGAAAACTGGCAACGACTGGTGAGGGTGTGTGCGTTAAGGGACTGTAATATTTTGATGACCGGCATGGTTATATTGAGCAAAATATTAAACAACAACAAATAGCCAAAATAATTTGTTACTCATACACCCTTAGTCATTTTCCTTTTCCTCTTCACTTATTTGAACAAGATTTTACGACATTCCAGATGCCTACCTCTCCCAAAGTGATGTAGTGTTCAATCTTCTCTCTGAAGATGGATGGCAAAACAGTCCAGCCCTTAAGTCGATTCCTGAAATGCAAAAAAAAAAAAAGACAAAAGATCACAGATTACAGAGTGTAACTACAGATCTACTTTCACATTCATTAGCAAAATGACTGTGACTACCTGGTAGGTCTTCAGCCAAGGCATCCTTTCTTGCATCATTGTACTGTTTTGCCGGCACAGACTTTCCCTGTGCAAGCTTAAGCACATTTGGCAACACACTGACAAATCCTTCTTTGAAACGATGACAGAAGGCAAATGTTGAAGGGTGAAGTCTGTCAACCTCTTCAATACACTGTAGAATACACAAACACATTATCAGTTATTATTGTTAAAGGCAACGATAGGTCTTACATTAAAGCGGTCACATTTTCACACAATGTCCAAAATTACATAGACAAGCTCACATTAGGGATGGAACAACTATCACTTATCTCTATGGTGGCTGTGGAAGAGTGGTTAGCACAGTTGTTCCTCTAATGCAAGAGTTGGAGGTTTGATTCCCCATTATTATGACACGTCGAAGTGTCCCTGTGCAAGACACTGAACCCTTTTTGCCTCTGATGTGTGTCCCATCAGTGTATGAATGTGATTTAAAGCACTGATTAGTCTCTATAGATTGATTTACTTGTATTAGCTTTGTAGAGAGTAGTAAATGTATGTGTGAATGAGTAAATGAGGGCACAGATTGTAGTATAAAGTGCTTTCAGTATTTTGGTTGGTTAGAATGGTGCTATACAAGTACAGTCCATTTACCATTTAGCTATACTTACTATAGTAGGCATCTTTAAGAAAGGATATTTGTTGAGTACTTCTTCAATTAGCATCCCTTCCATGATTTCACGTCGTCTCCAGGAGAATGTTCGAGCCATGCGGTCCTTAACAGTGGTCATATCTGGATGCATCTTCTGATATTCAGTCTGGAGCACATTCACATGGGCTTCAACAGATGCAGAATCTTCCCCAACACAAATTTCCTTTGGGATAAAGAGACAGTGGCTGGTAATAACTTAATGTATAACATTTGAAACATTTCAAGACTCGTTTATTTATTTTTTATCAAAACATGAAAAATAAACAATACATGGAAATAAACTTACAAATGATTGACTCAACGAGTTGCGAGACACATTTGAAGATGTGTTGGTAGACTTGGACTGCTTTGTATGGCTGAACTTCTTCAACTTTCTGACTTCAGTGTCACTAACAAGTGGTGCACGTTCTGCTTTAAATTTTCTCTTCAATGACATGTGCCAGGTGTGCTAGGATTTTTTTTTTTAGAAAACATTTAATATAATTTAAGTAACAAATACTGTAAAGATATATGCATGCATGTTAATACAAATACGTTTCATAGTGAAAAGCTTGAATAGTCAACTGGACTGGGTTGATAGAGGTTTAGCTTCTAATCACAGAAGCATCAGTACACTAGTTCAGTCTTCAAAAAGAAGGTCTAACATTAACACCAGCTGGATTATAAGTGAGCCACGCTCCTCCTGATTACAAAAAAGTACCAATTAATTTAAAAAAGGAGAACTTTACTTCATGTTTTATAGTTTGATTGGTCTTCATATTTATTTGTCCATCTTTGTTCCAATAATTATGTATTTAGCACATAATTTTCAATTTACAGTTTTTAAACATATATTTTTGGTTTTTCCCTTTACTTGTAGATGCATTTGTATCTCTTTTTAAATTGGTGCATTAAGTGTATTTATTTATTGGTCCATGTCAGTTTCAGTTCTCCATAATTAACCCTGTTCAGCTGAATACCACCTGGATGATGGAGAGCCTTTACAGACATATACTGTATACATAAATGCAGGCCAACAATTAGAAAGACTTACATAGCCATTCCCCTCCATGTCTCTCAGGAAAGGGTATTTCATGACCAGAGCCTTGGCAACTTGAGTGTACTCCACATTGGTTGGATATCTATCTCAAATACAGAAATATGTTATTTTTGTTTTCTTTAAACACAAATATAAGACAACAATAGTATACAGAAATGTTATTTACAGGTTGTATTCTGCCATCATTTCAGACAGTACTCTGACTATTTTATTGCGGAGTTTGGGGACTCTGTGACATGGTTCTTTTGCATCCAGTTTCATCTGGACATCATTGGGAAATGCTGGAATGATGGTCACAACAGGTAGTCTCCTGTGAGCCACTTCGCCACTGAAAGGAAAAATGAAAGTCATCCTTTCCCTAATTTTGGCTATAAAACAGATCACTGAATCAAATCTTTAAAAAAAAAAATAGAAAAATGTTGTATTACTCTTTTAAATTATGCTGTATATATTGTTACTTTCAGTTCTATTTACAAACAATTAACAATTTCATAATTAATCATGTATAATGAATACATTTATTGACCCATTCACTATTCTGCTTAAAAGCTGTCCATTAAATTTGACCAGAAAACAAAGTTAAGAATAAAGAAATTAAAATAATCCCAGCCAATGTCCAGTTAAATGAAATGAAAAGAAGAACTGCAATATGCAAATGAGTGAGTAACCCCCACAATAAAGCAAATGTGTACAATAACTCCAGGGAACTCCCCTTTACTCCCTTAATTACAGAAATACATCTCAGCATTATCTATTGAATCTACGTTATATACAAACAGAATTTAAAAAATCAAGGTGTATTTTTTATATTATTTTACATTAGGCATTGGACAAGATATCTGAACACATTCATTCACAGCCAGTTTTGAGATGATACACTTGCCTTGCATCAGTAGATGGCATATGCTGGAGCTCTATTGTAGATGTAGATGGACAAACCTCCACTGGTACTGGCTCCAAGGTAATGGTGGTCTCACCTTCCTTGTACTGGCGCACGAATTGTTGAAATTGGACTTGCTTTTTAAATGAACCATCAAATAGGTATCCAACCATGGCTTCTGTTAGTCCATAATCCACAGTTTCTCCGTCGACTTCATTTTCTACAAAGAAGCACAAACAAACATTGTCACCTTGCTGTGCAATTTCTCAATTATACCTTAAAAAGCTATTTCTTACATTAGCAAGATTGCTGAGTGTGGTTTTACATTACAAGCAGAAAATAGAACGCATATTTTGTTTGAAACTGCCGTCAGATTGTTGGTTCTGAGGGTTCTGGGTTGTGACCAAGTTAGTTTGGACTCGGTTTTGATCGATGCCCGTTTTGTTTCAACGATTTAAAATTGCTGTTCTTACTGAGGAAGCTCAGTTACCTGTCTTGTGTGGTGCCGCAATATTCCAGAAATTTTTGCTATGGTTGTGGAGCGTTTATGAGCTGTAAAGTGTCCGTAAAGTTGTGTTCTGCTGTGCTAAGCTAACGTTACATTTACGTGTCAATCACGTCTGTTTACGAGCTGTGATTGGATGAAACAAGAAGCTGGATGAAACGAGAGCTGTGATTTGTCAGTTACACACTCGTATCTGTAAGGCGAGCGCTGATTCGCCGAAAGTGGTGACACAGGCCGTTACGACCAGCCCACTTTTGTCGTCATTTCCAGGCGCTGCATTGGGTCGAAGTACAGTTTGAACCCACAAGAAAAACGGAGATTTCTCTAAAGTTTAGAAAACTAAATAAAAGCCATCTAAACTGTCTAACCACATCGACTTGTCTCTTAAAAGAACGCGATTCAAGCGGTTATCACATCCCGACTAAAAACTAATTCTAAAATGTTGATTTTGACCTAATTGTTAGATGCTACACGCAAGCTAACATTTAGTTTCTCAGGATCCTGAGAGCTTATTTCTTTGCTGAGAAAAAATATATTTCTTAGCTGACTTTATAGCACTAGGTTTTTCTGAGCTTAACCGTTTCATGAAATGGTCAAATCTGCTGGATTTAAAAAAGTAGTTTGCCATTTGCACGTTAGCATTAGCTTCCTAGCTTTGCTAAGACATAAGCGCTTTTGAAATTGCGGTTAATCTTAAATTAATAGACTGTGTTAGATTATGGACAAATCAAATAGGTCATTACTTACCCTTGAATCTTCTTGCCTCTTCTTCATTAATTTTGATTTCAGCTTCAGATATTTTTTTAACCAGTTCTTCGGTGGACAGGCTGCGTAAAACCGGGCAGTCCGCCATTTTACATTTCTGGCGCCTTTTCTGTCTAGGAGGAAATACCCCTCCCAACACTGACTCCTACTGGTACAATTTTGTACCATTTGCTCTGATCAGTGATTTTGTACCTCTGAAGGTCCACAGTAAATCACCCCAAGGGTCCATCTCTGTACTACAAGGTACTTTCCCGATAAAAGTACCTTTTAGGTACAAAAGTTGACCTCTATTTTTTTGTGTGTATCAATGACACATGCCTAATGATATGTCATGTATCATTGGGCTTTTTTAAGTGAGTATACTGAAATTCTTGAGCTTTTCTAGTGGGTATACTCAGTATACAGTACCAGAGTATTGCGTAGACTACACCCCTGTGTGTATCTTATCTGAGCCTTTAAAACCTTACTCCCACACTCTGCTCTTTGAATTGAGAAAGCTCCTCGGATGAGAAGAGAGACGTCTTCTGTTACAAATAAAGTCGTTTCTGTATTGAACGCCTTTTTTTTTACTTCAGATCAGCTCTTGAAGTCTGTATGTTCAGAGGGGTTCTCAACCCTCCGAGGACACAGAGCAGAATAGTAAGAAAGTGAACACAGTGACCATGTGATTGAGACTCATCCAAGAGCCAGTGCAGATCAAAGGCATGCAGTCCATTTCCGTGCATTCTCTTCCTTCCTGAGCCTTGTTTTCCAGGGATTTTCCCCATGACTCTCTCACAGGAGCCTCAGCTGCCTTAATGCTGAGGCTGTAATGCCAACCACCTGACTCCTCTCTCGTGCACGCATGTTGGGTTTGTGCTCAGTCCTAATTTGTGTGATCTTCAGGGGAGTTTTCTGGTAAACAGCTGGATTCTGTATCTGCTTTAGCTGTGTCTGCCTCTCATGGTTTTATTTCATTGTGAGTTAGTTAAATAGAGACGGTCTTGTACTGGATATGGAGAGTTTCAGCTCTAACCTCAGCTCATTCAAAAATACATTAGATTAAAAACTGATTTATTACTTACAGCTGCTGGGATTTGGTTTAGTTTGTGTGTAATTTGGCATGCCTCAGCCTTTCCTCCTATTTACTTAAGGAAAGTTTCTTGCTCATTAAGACTATTTCTGAACACGGAGTGAATGATCTGGTGCTTCCAGAAGGCTTTATGTCTGTTTTAGTTTGTTGAATAGTTGTTTTGAAGCTGTTGGTCTGCTGTAAGTTGTTTTAATAGGTCAATGGTTTCTTTTATTTGTTCCTCCAGTTTCTTCACATTTCATGAGAACGCGCTGCAGAGATATGCCAAATATTTGGCCCAAACGTAGCTCTTTAGGATCAACACTTAATACAGTTTTTATAAAAAATGTGTCTTTGTCTTTGCTTGAAGAGCAAGTTACATAACAGATAAAACCAAGTAAATGGTAAATGGAGCTTATTTATATAGCGCTTTCCAGACCCCTATGAGGGGCCCCAAAGCACTTTACAATACCAACCATCCACCCATTCATACACACATTCATACACCGGTAGCGGCAGACTGCCTTGCAAGGCGCCTTCCAGTCCTACCGGGAGCAACTCGGGGTTAAGTGTCTTGCCCAGGGACACAACGACACATGGTGTGGGGAACCGGGATTCGAACCTCCAACCTTCCGATCGGGGGACGACTGCCATTACCACTACGCCACGGCCGCCCAAGTAACAAAATATCTAAAGATACACTTGCACTTTTTAAATTATTTTATTTTCAAATGGATTTCTACAAAAGCCCTGTCTTGCAGACTCTTGTTGGTTTGTTAAGTTACAGGCCAGTTTTAATTGGTTTAACACACAAGAAAAACATTCCTCTGAACATGGTCGGGCTAATGATGTGTAAAAACAAATGTACCCTTAGAAAAACATGAAATCACTTCTCAAAATGTAAGGTCTTCCTTGGAGAAAAAAAGTTTTCTGAATGGGGACATACGTTGTTCAAAAACCTGTATGGCACCTGTCCAGATGTGCAAGTTGACCATGCCAAAGACAATAATGTACCCCTATACCAACAGAGAGGCAGGCCTCTGAACTATGCACCAATAACAAGCTGTATGGTCCCCCTCCTTTCATATGGACATGGCATCTGTGATATAGAAAAATAATTAAAAATTTTGATTGATTAAAGTTTCTCTTTTTGCTTCAGTCCAATTTAAATGAACTTTGACCCAGAGAAGACAGCAGTGTTTCTGGATGGTGTTTACATATCAGAATAAAAGTCCAGTAGTTTTATTTATTTTATTTTGCACATGCAGCTTTAAGGTGTTTTTGGACAGTGATTTGTGGAAGTGTTCCTGAGCTAATGTTTTTATTTGCATTTTACACAACAACTTTCCTTATAGCAGAATAAAAAGAAACAAAGGATGGCTCAAGACTTTTGCACATTGTTGTAAGTGGAATGTAGTGATTGTTCAACAAAACATCAAGAATCTGTTTAGAGGTGCAAAAAAGTCTTTCGACAGATCAGGTAATTTTGGATAAACAATGAAACCTAATTACAGCACACATTAATATTTTACTGTTTATGGGTTTGAGGAAACAATTTAGAAGTACTTTTTATGTTTTATTTCCACATTACCTTTAAATCAAGAATAGTGTGTTATAGTTAAATGCTTCTTTTTCATGTGTACCTCCTTCTTCTCTTTTATTGCTCATTCTGTTCTTCTCCCGCCCTCCTGTCAGGGGCTACCTGGTGGCGGCGCCCTCTGTGTTTCGAGCGGCCGTTGAGGAGAGCGTGAGCGTCACCATTTTTAACGGCCAAGCAGAGACGCGAGTCCAGGCGCAGCTGTCCATGAAGGGACAGACCGTTGCACACAGCCACAGCACAGTGCTAGGTGAGGACGGAGTTTTAAAAGCATAGTTCAGACATTTTAAAGTGGGGGTTCAAAACATCTGAACTGATTATTTTACGAGTTACGAGAGCTCTTCCGTCGTTTGTATGGGTTTACAGAGTCATCAAAAACATTTATCCTAGACTTTTATTTAGACCGACTGGAAGTGTCTGAATAACCCTCCGATGTAAAATAGATGACACTACGAGGGTTTGGAAAGTAGCGTTAGCATAAACCACTAGGAATTACAGGTAGTCCTCGACTTACAACGGAGATCCGTTCCTATGCTGCGTCGTAACTCGAATTTCGACGTAAGTCGGAATGTAAATACTTCACCTTATACGTACAGACTGTATTTTACCAAGAACTTAGCCTATCCTAACACAGTACCCTACATAATTATCTAAACACACATCCATTTCAGAGCCATAATGAAGGGAAAAAGAGTTAATTTCCTACTCTGGAATGCTGGTGAAGCCATTTTCTCCGTTCCTCCCTCCCTCCGGATTCTCCATTTGTTTACATTGTAAAACCGCCGTCCATAAAACAGCTACTTTTCCACAGCTGCTGCCTGTTTCTGCCTGTCCAGCTTGCTCCAACAAGTTTTGTTTTGTTTTTTGAATGTCCAGAGTACCAGACTTAGCTTTTTTAGAGAATACAGGGCAGTATTTCTCCGCTGCTACGTTTAGAACGTAAAACCGGAAACCGGAAACTTCGTAACTCGGCTTTTCAAAATAAAAAATTCAAAATAATTTTATTTATTTTTTTAATGGGAGATGCGTGTCGTAACCATGAAACGTCGTAACTCGAGACCGTCGTAAGTCGAGGACTATCTGTATTTTAGATTGGTTTTCTCAAGGAAACAATTCACTTTGGTCTGGGCCTTTCAGACTAGCTGCTCAGGTTAATTAGAATTAAAGTAAATTTCTTCAAACTGAGGCTGTTCAATAAACTATCTACAACAGGTAAAACGTTGTTTGCACATATCTTTCAATTGAACCCCACTTCTAAAGGGCTGAACTGTCACTTTAAAGTTGCTATCTGCGATTTCTGTATGACCAAAACACTTAGAAAAAAAATGTTGAACAGGGAAAGCCTTCTGCTCCCTCCCCCTTGCTCTCTGGCTGACCTGCAACTCCGCCTCCTTAGCTCCTCCTCCTCCCAGCGCTGCAGGCTGGGACAGGCGGGGGATGAGCTGTGTGAAGCTGACACCCCACCCACATGAACAAAACTCTGTTTTTATTGGCTGGTTCAAAAAACTCTGTTTTTATTGGCTGGTTAACGGCTGGTCACTGTGGGTTTTTATAAATGCTTTTATTACCACCGGGAGACGCCAGAGGACTATAGTTTTTTCAGAGATTATCTGTCAAACATCTATCTATCATAAAATAGTGGCAGAGTGAAGAAATATGTTTAAAAAATAACTTACATACTGATCCTTTAAGCTAAAGCCGTGCAGATGTAAAAAACAAAAAAAAAAACGTACAAGCCCCATCTATTTATTTCTTCAATGGATGTAAAAATTGTACAGATAGATTTGTGGATGGCCAAAAACCATTAAGTAAAGGATGCACCCACTGTGAGAGCTGCTGACCTGATCTGTCACGACTGTGTGCTCGTCAGCTACCCGTATTTTCCGGTGTGTAGGTTGCACCTTTTTATGGTTTTTTTCAAGGCCTGTGACCTATATATGACTTGTTATCACTTTCAGCGAACACATTTTTAAATCCAGCTCATTTCGCAATTACGTTCATTTATTAAGGAAAAGTTCAGCTCAGACATATATTTGCTATAATTTTTATCAAACAAATAATTGTTTTTAAGTGTTAATCTTCTTAAAAGCCTTGCTGTGCGCTCCTGTGGCAGACATTTGCAGCAGAGCTAAACGTAGGTGCGACCTATTCACCGGTGCGACCTATCTAGGGATTTTTCCAATCTATATTGGTGATAATTGGACAATGCGACCTATACACCGGTGCGACCTATACACCAAAAAATACGGTACTTTAATCATTATTGCATCAGTTCACCCACCAGCTGCTCGGTGCATCCAGTTTGTTTGACAGCACCTTTAATCGATGGTGCTTGCTGTGCTCAGGGTGGCACGGAGACAGCTCGCTGCTGGATCAACAGGGTGATCTCCTCCAGGCCAAATCAGCCCAACACTAATAGCTATCGCACTTGTTGAGTAACTAGAAAAATGTGTACATGGACAAAAAGAATGCCTCACTCTGAAACCTCTCTACTTTTCTTACCCTTTTAGATAAAGGTACCATCAAACTGAAGGTGAGTGAAGCAACACGGCTCAGTGTGTGCAGCTGACATCGTCTGTTTTGTGCACATTCCTCAGGAAACATGCAAATCCACACTTTATTATTTGCAATGCAGCATCTGTCTGTGCTCGTTCAGTGGGAGTAAGGTAACAGCTTTGACATAATATGCAACAGCTGTTGACGTGTATGTGTGATCTGCCACACCTGAAGGCTGGAACGGATCAATTTGTGTGGCACGATGTGATTCTTTCACTCAAACACACTCCACCCACTTTCACCATAACCTCCACCCTCATTGTCATTCACGCTGTCAAAGCCTAACTCTGGTCTTTGAATGCAGACGTTTTTGTTCCTCTTTTACCTTTGTTCTTTAAAAAAATATTAAATACACTAAATCAGAGAAAATCTTTTTAAACTGCGTGTCACCATAGCAACCTTGAGACCATATGTTAACTCTTTTGAACCCAGTCCACATTTGTCTTGTTTTTGCTTTTGCTCTTTTGTGTCCTTGCCCCCAGGTTCCCCCTGGTTTGAGAGGTCAGGCCCTTCTGAAGGTCTGGGGAAACCGTCACCTCACTGAGGGAGGGTACATTTTCCACAACTACACCACCGTCACTGTGGAGAGCAAGGGCACAGCTGTGTTCGTCCAGACTGACAAACCCATCTACAAACCCAAACACAAAGGTTCCTTCCTAGTGCAGCCGGTGGTTAATTAGTTAATTATGCAAAAATGCAGAACAACTGATGCATTTTTTAGTCTTATGTTAATTCTGGGTGGACAAACCCTAAAAGATTTAAATGTTCTCCTTGATCTAAAAGGCGTTCAATTCAAGATCAACTGGACTTTATTTGTAACAGAAGACGTTCTCCTTGATGTGGGAGTTTTATTCTTTTTAGCTACCAGTGTGCTAAATGTTTACGTGGAGGAGAAAAGCTGAAAACCTACTTACACTGTTGTGTTTTTTGTTCTCAGTGCTCATCAATGTTTACACAGTCACGCCTGACCTGAGGCCAGTGAATGTAAAGGTAATAGAGAAATTGCATTTTCTGTGAAAATGCAGTGTTAATGCTTATTGCAGAAGAACTTGCTGAAAAGCAGCTGAAATTAGCTTTAAAACATGCTGAAATGGAAGAACAAGCATAAGTTAGGGCGGCCGTGGTGTAGTGGTAATGGCAGTCGTCTCCCGATCGGAAAGTTGGCGGTTCGACTCCCGGGACCCGCACCATGTGTCGTTGTGTCCTTGGGCAAGACACTTAACCCTGAGTTGCTCCCGGTAGGACTGGAAAGCACCTTGCATGGTAGTCTGCCGCCACCGGTTTATGAATGTGTGTAGCATTCAATATATGTGTAGCACTTTGAGATTTTCAGTAATGAAAAGTGCGTTATAAATTGAATTAATTATTACAGTATTATTATTATTAAGTTAGGAGAAAAAAGCAGAAAGAATGCATATTTGCTGAATCTGGTTTTAAAAAGCAGAAATAAACACAACATTAGGAAATTGACTAAAAAAGCTAAAATTAGCAAACACAAAAAATGACTGAAAAGTAGATGAAAAGGCAAAAGGAAGCTTAAACTAACAGAATGAAGTGTAAGGCGCTGAAATGAGTTAAAATGTTGTGGAGTTAGCTGAAAAAGCTAAATTTAGTACAAAACAGCTAAATAGTAGCTGAAATCGTTAAAAAAGCTAAAACTAGCAGAAAAAAAGCTGAAATCAGCATAACGAAAAGAAATTAGCAGAAAGAAGTTAATTAGGCTGAAAGGAGCAGAAATTATCATGAAAATCCTAAATTTATCTGAACAGCTGAAAAGTAGCTAAAAAAGCAGAACTAAGCTTAAATTACCAGAAGGAAATTGACGGAGCACATTTTTGCTGAATTAGGCTGCAAAAAGTTGAAATGAGTGCAAAAAAAAAAGTGGAACTAACTGAAAAAGGTAAAATTAACATAAATATAGCTAAATAGCTGAAATAGCAGAAAAAGTGGAAACTTTCATAAATAAGTTGAAAGGAGCATTGTCCCCTATGCCTTTTGAACAAAAAGGCCAATTTGAAAGCGATTAAGTGAAATCCCTAGGAGGAGTTCGTTCAAATGCCGAGGCTGTAAACAGCCAAAAAGTTGTGAAAATTTGGACAGCATTCCAAAATGGCCGCCTTCCTATTTATCATACAACATTTGTGCCAGAGGGTTCCCTTTCAGTCAAGTTCTCTTGGTGCAACATACTTGCTATGGGAATTGCGCCCCCGCGCGATTACCTGAAGGAATACATTCACGCCTTTACGGCTAGGGCGTCAACGTCGCGCCAGAGGCCCCACCCTCTGGGTATTTAAGCGACTGACGCCCATCCATCTTTCTCTTTTTTGCCCTTCACCTCGCTTAAACCTGAACTACCTCTCTTCGCGGGACTTCTCTGTGCTTCATCGCTCGACCAGAGGTGAGCTTGCTCCCTACACAGAGCGCACAGAGAATTATTCCTGCGTACTGCGTACACATTTTCTCTTAACCCCGAAGTATTTTCTCTCCTCTCTCCACAGACTGCTTCGCTCGACTGCGCTAACTGCGTCACAACAGCTACCCTTGCTAATTCGTAGCGGGCTAGCCAGCGAAAGCGACACGACGGAGGAGATGTCTAAACAAATTAAAAGAAAAAGAATTCTGGAAGGACTCGCTTGCCTTATCTCGAACATGCCTCCGGAGAAAGGAAAGCGAAAGACAAGACTTCCAAGGAAAACCAGCAGGACAGCAAGCCCAACTTCGCGCGCCTGTCCTAGCGGATGCGGTTTCTCCCTCGCAGCGACAGACACCCATGAGGCCTGTCTAGTCTGCCTGGGAATGTTACACGCAAAAACAGCGCTGGATGC